>VMBQ01013475.1:0-17291 GCA_007657795.1 Dreissena rostriformis | reverse complement strand
GTTCTGTGTCGAATACTTCCCTTGTTCCCGTCCCGTATGGACCGTCAATGAAACACTGGAAGATACAGAAAAAATCTGATAGTAGACAGTGTATTAGTTTCTAATTGTATGGACCTTAAAACATAAGTTAGAACGTGATAGCATAAAGGTTTCGAAATATATTTGTGTTATATTACATATATAATAAAACACAATATCACAGCAGACAATCCAATTAAACATTAGAGAGCAAAGACTGTCTAACGTTGGCTTTCGTGTTCCAAATATTAACATATTTGTCAGATAATGTTATTTATTGCAACAATGTTTGCATTATCTTTGATTGTCAGCCAAAGTGCCGTGGACTCCAGTCGATCTGATGCGTACTAATTTAATCTCATCGAGGTTATATGCATAATTCATACGCATACTCACTCCGAATGGTTGCTTTTTGGCACATTAAAAGACGAAAAATTCAAACAAACCGTACATTTATATGTATCAAATAATAAATCCCAATCGATATTTATTTGCCGATACATATAAGATGCATTCCATCATTATGCCTAAAACAAACAGTGTCTTGATATTGATACAATGAGTTTCCTGGTTGTTCTGATGCCAACATATTGATCTATGTCCTCGTCGTTTAATTCTTAATTCCTACGTATAATAAATAAGAATCGGTGTTTATTTTTTGGCAAATAGAAAGAAATCTATCAAAATATTGTGTTTAACAAACCTTGATATTGACGACTTTATGAGTGTCCTTGGGAGGTTTGTTGCTTGACTTTCGGCAGAATCTCGATCTTCTCATCTCATTTTGGCGTGAATATGCCTGCAAGTGTGTGATTGTTTTAAGATGAAAATGTCAACCAATATAAAATATGCAATAGTTCAAATGTCTGAGTTGAAAACAAGTTGACTGTTTTCAAACACTAACAAAATATCCGTAAAATGGAATTCTGTTATTTAACAAATACCACATATAATAGCTGTGCATAACTGTTTTGCATCGATATACAATTTAAAATAGGTTTTAGCATGAAAGGTTAAAAAAGGTGTTTGTAACGATAGTTTTATTTATTATAGCTGAAAACAAACAATAACGACATCGGTTTTTCTGACATCTCAATGGTCGCTTGCGCCTAACAATATATAAATATTGACATTTGATAGATTGCCATACATAGTAAAAACATTACGGTTATAATATCGACTCACACATATATCGGTAAACATTATGTAGCCAATTGTTAATGATGTCATGATAAATGACGGCACTATTATAATAATACATTAATGACAATACTAAACCGTGCTGGTATAATATATCCAGCGACATCTGCTATGCGACATGCTGCCGTTGCAACGTAATTTGACGCATGAAACAATGGATTAACACTGTCATGCAAAATACATTTTTATCGGTTAACGTTACACTCGACCATCAGACGCAACGTGACAATGGAAACATGCAACAACAGCTGTCTGAATTTATGTTATTAATTTATGTAATACTTTTATAATTGACATATCCGAATTTGTTGATATACAACTCGGATTGTCTAGACTATAAAGCTCGTTTACCGATACCTTTTTCAGGATGGCCCTTTCTGTTAAAAACGTCTTAGATGGACGTGTACTTAGATTGACGAAATGACAATTTGACTTTTAAATCGTGTGAAGCGACATTGAAAATATCCAGGGTTCTACTGACCTGTTCTATGTTTACAAACTTCTTGGATGTTCCTCCTGTAACAAACAGTTGTAGACATTTAATTGTGGGACAATGGTTCGGAAACAACTAAGGTAAAACTTACAACATGATTGATTTCTTTTTCACGTTTTTAACTAATTATGTATAGTGCTTATGTTTAGAACAAGACTAGTGTTCAAAACAGTCAAATATATTAAGCGATACTTCAAAATGCATTTTCTGTTTGATACAAGAGATAATAGCTTAAAGCTACATACTTAACACCAAATGACGTCATGAACATAAACAAAATTCGTAACGATACTGCACGTGTTAGGTTTATGCCAATAGTGTGGAATATACCAACATTTCTCAAATGGGGTTTTATTTAAATAATGCATGCATGAGGGTGGGATTATATTCATTAGTGAATGAAATAATATGTATGGAGACACTTTCTCGCGATAAGGTTATAATAAGTGAGTTATAAACAATACTAATGAGTTATACAATGAATGGCTACTTAATTTGTTTTAACATATACATGTAACTATCGCTATTTATTATTTAAACTGTAGTTCTTGAAATAATTATTCATGGTATAAATTATACATTAACTACACTTATACTAATTCCATCGTCATTTTTAATGTGATGGAAAAAATATAGTAATAGAATGTGAGTGCCAATTCATGAAAATTACCAAATACTAATATAATTATATACTAATAACACGTTAAACTACAGTTATAGAAAAGTGTTAAAGGTATTTATAATTAATATTAACAATTATTACGCCTGCGTTTGATGGTGCTTTGATCTGCATTTTGTGCGGCGTTAACATCGTACTTGTCGAAGTAGTCATACAGCTTTCGTGTCCAATGTCCTGCCGTTCGCACGTGCAACCATATGTGACCTGAACGTATACCAAAACAATTCAACAAAAACTCACGTGTGACATAAACAATCAGCTCTCACAAATATTCAGAATTATTAAGCATAACATAAATAAACACATTAACGAAATGTGATAACATAACCCACTTATTATCGTGACCTATACTTAACTCAATACAGACATACCCGAATGTGAACTAAACTTATCCAACAATGAATATGAGTGATTCAGTCTTGAATCAATACGCAAAATACAAAAGCTTAATATGAACTTAACTTTTATCTTAACACAACCGAAATATTTGCAACATATTGCCGGAAAGTGCCTAAAGTACGGGTACTCAAGACGTATCAGACACGTTACCAATTCTATGTTTACACAAGTAACAAATTATATGTTACACAACTGTAAAGCTTTGCATCAACACAATTTTGTGATAAGTTTAGATAGGTAATTGTATGTTGTATCTTTCGTATGTCCGCCATTTGAGGAACATTATGTTACGAGTCGGTTGTAACTGTTTCTGCTTCTGTTGTCACCGTTACAGTCGTAACATTGTCAACAGAAGAAGCAACAGTGACAAAAGCAGCCGCAACAGTATCAACAGCAGAGGGAACATTGATAATGACAGCAGAAGCAGTGACAACGGCTGCTTTGACACTGTCGCTGTTGCTTTTGTCAATGTTTCTGCTGCTGTTGTCAATGTTACTGCTACTGTTGTCGCTCTAACTGTTCATGTTGCCAATGTTGCCGCTGCTTCTAATTTAGAGTATATAATACTGAGAGTCTAAAACGGTCTTAGGAGCTACGAACCCTACACTCGGTCAGGAATTATTCGGAAAACATTTAAATGTAAATGAAAATAAACTTCATAGAATAACATCTACAATTATATAGCAATACGCGACAATTAATTCAAGTTATAACTTTAAAAAAAACGTCGATAACAAGTGTTTTTTTTTCTGTTTAAAGCCCGTGAACTTAAAAGTCAGATATTTAGGTACTGGTACCTTCCATTTCAGGTGCCGAGCTGATGGTAAAAGGGTGCCACTCGTACTTGGCTATTTCCGGTATCTGTATGAAGATATAGTCACCTGGGCGATACCGGAAGTTGGTTGGTCGAGAGATGACAAGATGAGTGACCTGCAACAAAATAAACACAGTTAATAGTCTTGAAACTGGTGCTTCTTTGATTGATGATCATGATGATAAGGTGGCCTAAAATTAAATCATAATGATGATGCTAGTTGATATGATAATTGTAAAGTTAATATTAAAGATTATTACGATAATTATGATAATGATAATGAGGTGGACGAGGAGGATGATGGTGATGATGATGATGATGATGATGATGATGATGATGATGTTATTAATGATTTCTATGATGATGATGTTATTGATGATGGTTATGGTTTTGATGATTATGATGATGTTGAGGAGGAGGAGGTGGAGGGTGAGGAAAAGGAAGAGGAAGAGGAGGAGGATTGTTACAACTGCTATTGCTACTTTTGATGATTTCGAGAAAAAAGCGGTCGAATACTTACACCGGAGGGCAGTAGGTTCACTCCTTCGATGTAGGTATCTCCGTAACGAACCATTTTTATGAGCTTTGACCTTGAAAGTTTCTCCAAAAGGAAGATTACCCCGGGGCCAATTATGAACATCCAGAATCGATCGCAGTGTATGATGAGTAGGATCCAGAATGGAACGTACAACATGTGCGTCCAGTAAAATACCTAGAACAATTCAATATAGTTATATCACTTAAAGCACCCACTCAAATATCTAGAACAATACAATATAGTAATATAATTTTAAGGAACCACTAACATATCTAGAACAATACAATACAGTTATATCGCTAAAACAACCACTTTCATATCAAGAACATACGATATAGTTATATCACTTAATGCAACAGTAAAATACATAGACACATATAATATAGTAATATAACTTAAAGCATCCAGTAAAATACCTAGACAAATAGGATGCTCGACAGGTAAAATGTTTCAACGATGCTGATTTTATTCACCTAAATAACAAACATAATTAAAAACAACCCAAATCTTTGCGAACAGATCCTTTTAATGTAACCCGAGCAGGAGTGAAATGATTGAGATTGACACATAGGTAATCAATATTTATTCACCGAACTACAGGGAATAGAAGTGTTTTTCGTAAATTTCCGCTACATGGACTTTTGTGGATATGTAAAATTGGGCACATTCATTGGATCTTTTTTCATAGTGTCTGATATAAGACTTCGGACGTTAAGTTACAAATATTTCATGATCGTTGAGCGGACCCCAAAATTAAGTTTCCAACGAAACAAATATTGGTTTAATATCTTACCTCAAAATGACCACTGCGTCTTACAAACGGAAGAGAACAGATGACGATGACTACCAAGATGACTATCAGGATCCACCCAGTAATATAGGCCCAGCCCTCGACCAACCCAAGGCCAAGAACTGTTGTAAACAGCACCTCCCAAGCTTGGGTCTCATTCGCCGCGTTTTCAAACGTGATAGCCACTGAAGTATACGTAACGTGCGGTGGTTTAGAAATTCGGAGGTCGCAAACATAGTCACAGTCAGGTTCCTCATGTTTTGAATGAGCAGTAGTAAGCTAATAGGATTGTTCAGTGTATTTTTAGAGATGTCTTCAACTGGTTATTAGGGGAGCTGCTCCCATCCAATGGTGGTTTTAAAACGAACACACGCTTGCATCTCATTTACTGCATTTTCAATTGTCATACAAACTGGAATATTCAACACAGTCCATTTTGATTACCTGCTATTCTATTAATCACTACACTTTTGCATATAACCTAAAGAAAACTCTTTACGAAAGTTCGCAAGACAAGCATCGCTAACTAAATTGTTCTGATCTTTTATACTGTAGCAGCCTATCTAAAACTGTAAAAATAACGCACAGACAAAACAGAAAACAACATACAATAAAGAAGACACAAAGGCATATGAGATAAAACATACCAGCATTTCCAATATGTGCCAATCCGTGTTCCACCGCAAAGAAAAATATAGCGAAGGCCGTCATCTTATGAAAAAGAATATGCTGGTCGAACGGAAGCACGTAGCATAGTTTTGTCATGCGCAGAAAGGTGATACACTTGCGTAGCATCAGGACGAGTACCCAGGCACAATTGAAGTTCAGACATAAGCCACCACCTCTCGCAAACTACAATTTAGACATTATTTAAACAGTAAAAGCGAATAGTTTTAATATGTATGTTTTGTTTCGATTTTGTTTTCTTCCAGTGAAGCGATTAGAATATTTTCTTCCCATAGAGAGATGAGAACATTACGAGTAGGTTGTGTCGCTTTAAGCCGCATTGCAATCATAAAATGCTGACGATTTACACACAAAACATATTTTGAACATAAATAAGTGTTAAGTTATGCTAGTAATAGAAATTAACTATAAATATAAGCAAATACAAATAAATCCAGCAGAATTGCTGAAGAGTTCGTGTGTCTGGTAGTTCTTAACAGATCTGACAATCTACTTTTTAAGTACCGTGCTGATTACTTTATGTGAAAAACAAAGGCCGGCAAAAGTAAGACACATATGTCGTCGTTTGTGCGATACGGCTTGACTATTTATCTAACTCATTTTGTGTATATACGTTCATTACAGTATATTTACCATTAGCCAGACGGTATATTCCCGAGACTGGTACATCGCCACGGCGAAGAGGACCGTATTGACAATCCAGTACACCCAAAAGAAGATCACTTTACGGAGGTTGTTCTTGCAGTAGTCAGCTGTGAAGTAGCGGAAGCGACTCTGACCAGCGTTCTTTTTGTCAGGTGGTCGTAGCCATTGTGCGGCACTGAAGGTAATAAACGCTAACACACATGTCAATTACATTTAAATGAGTCGGTTTCTGGTATAACCGGGCTTGTTGCTTTTGCGTTAAGTCCCAGATTAGCCTTTTCAGTCCGCTAAGGCTAATTAGCGACTATTCTTTCTGGCTAAACTGGATATTCATTAAGCAGAAATTTGCGAAACTTTTTGTCCATAAATGCGGAAAGTGTCGTCCCTTGTTAATATATATATTTCCTGTTCTTTTCCTAATGCATGACAGTAACTCTGTATCCTTAATTTGATTAAAACATAATTCGATGCGATAATTATTGGTAGATATTTATACATGGAAAATAGACTTTTTGCTCGTTGTAGTTTGTTTCGACTTATGTATGTTTATATACATGTTTAAAGTTTAACTTTATGAAATCAAAATTCGGAGTAAATTAGCCGACTTTAACCCTGAAGCAATCAGTTATTATTTCTTAAAGATTCCTACCTGAATGTAAGGTTCTCTATCACGCCCGGATGTTTCTCAATCTCGTTTCTTAGTTCTTCGAACGTGATCGTACCAGACTGATCTTCGTCAGCGGCTTCAAAGAGTGCATCCGTAAGATCTTCTAAGTTGTCTTCAGTCAGTGAAAGCGAGCTTTCCTCCATGCATGCCGTTAGGGCGTTTAGTAATTCTTCACGGTCTATACTACCGCTTCCTGTTGAAGACATTAATGAAGAACGGCTTGTTGTAATGTTTAAAGTGATGGTTGTTGTGGAGTTTGTGGTGGTATCGTTAGTGGTGATTGTGGTTGTTGCAGTGGCGGTGGTGGCGGTTGTTGGTGGTGGCGATTGTGGTGTTGGGTGTGTCGGTGTCGGTGGTGGTTATGTTGTTGGTGGTGATTGTATTTGTGGAAGAAGTGATGATAGTAATAGTAGTTTTGTTGGTAGAATAAGTAGTGTTTGTGCGTGTGTTTGAGATATTTGAGGTTTGGTGGAAGTCGGTGTTGTGGCAGTGACAGCATTCGTTATAATAGTTATGGATGCTGAAGCGATGGTGACGGATTTGGTGGAAGTAGTAGTAGAGTGGTTGGGGTGAAGAAATGGTAGAGTTCAATGTGGTGAAAAAAGTGATGGTAGAGGTGGCGATGATAATTGCAAAGGATTTGGTGGTAGCAGTAGTAGTAGTAGCGTTTAGATGTTTCACAATGTCATTTATTACGTACCATCGGCATCGTAGACGTCAAAAACGAACTGTAGCTTCTGCGCAGGAGTGCCTTTCAGGAGCATGCGCACTCCGCGCATCAGTTCCTCCGGTTTGATGTCACCACTTCCGTCCAAATCGAAGAGCTCAAAAAACCGTTCCGCAAAGAATGACTGAAAACAAGAAACAGTGAGAATAATGTGACATGTTTTCTAGGCGTAATGTGTCATAAATATTTTATGATGAATGGCTTTCTATAAGTTGTGGCATAATGCTAGGGCGTCAGTAATTTGGCCACAGAGGGAAGGCGGTCGTCGGCCAAAAATATTGGTAGAGCATCAACCTGTATTTAATTACGGACCCACATGCATCCAATAAAAGAAATCCTCCTATGATTTTAAAGTCAGTTACCCTTTCAATGCCAAATTAAGTGATCAGCCACCAAGATGGAATACCCAGACTCAACGTCTTTAATCATAATAAGTGCTTAAAATCGTATCATGTAAGCAGTAGAAGTACGAGAACCATGATGCTGCTAAATATATTTGGTAACATTATCAGTAATGTGGAGACCTTCAAATTTTGCACAAAAAAGCGATCGTGGCAAGTGGCAAGATTGTGGAGAAAACAAATTTGTGGAAAACCAAATCCAATAAAGATTCAAATACATGTATGATTAACCTTCATGAGTCCAAGAGCCTTTTGAAATTCTTGTTGGTCTATTCGACCGTCTGCTCCTGCGATTTCCATGAATTTGCTCTCGAGCCAGTTCAGCCATTTTGCATCTTCGTCGCTGTTTTGAGAAACAAAAATGACTTCAAATATGCAAATTTAGCTCATGCGTAAAATATTGTGTAATTCCTTTAAATGTTTCTTTAACTCTTGAAATGAAAAATATGTTTCAGAAGTTGAAAAAAACAAATAGTTTAGGTTGAAATATCACAAATACATTATTTATTTAGGTCAGCAGAAAAAACAATCACAATGTAGCTAATGAAAAATAAACGTATAGTAAACATAGTAAAACAGATAGCAAAATAATTTTAAAAAAATGCTGAATGAATTCGTAATCATAAATTTAGATGTTATTAAACAATACACCGTACATATTATAACGTTGTTCACTTATTAATTGAGTATCGGTTAGTGGTAATAAACAACGTTTTTACCAATTATACATGATTAGCGTTCAATTGTCATGACCAATGGTAGGGCATAATTTTGTAAGCTGGTAAACTTTGAGACAATCAAGCTCAATAAACTTTTTAAACATTTCATAAGAGCCTTACACATCGTGTAATGATATGGAACCAAAACTAATCCCTTATTTAAAAACAAAACATCAATATTGTAAAATTAAGAATGAATACTTTTACTGAACGGTTTTCACACAAACTAAATATAAAATGTTGTATTATAGTACCGGGTATTTGTAAACATTTCGGACACCTTTAACAGGCATTTTCTTACGCCATATATACATATATAGCACATACATGCCAAACAGCTGAAGATTACACAAGTACGAAATGCAGCTATATATAGAACAAATACGCCAAGTAACTAAAATTGCACAAATATACCAACCAGCTAAGTAGGTAGAAAAAACATGCTACGCACCCACTTGTTCCAATAAATTAACGTGACAGAGCATCAAAACATTGATGTTTTTTCACATCCTTTGCGTTTTTGAATTCAATCGCCTGTAATACCAATTATTTAAATTTTCAGTCAGAAATTGCAAAATTTATGTTGTCATTTTTGTTTGACTCTGTGAGTTTTGTGCAATAAAGGAAGGGGAAAAATGAGAAAAAAAGAAACGGAATCGATTACTGTGATTTTCTTGACAATATAGTATTCGAAGTTGCTATCTATTCTAATTGTTCAGAGCTAGACAAGAAAGCCATAAAAACAGTTTGTTTGTTTCCACGAACACGATCGACCCTAAGTTTGTGTTCAGACCTTACCTGTGCATACCTGTGTTGGAGTTTCAAGTTAAATTCGGTCATATTCGCTTATAAACATTTAAATTAACTAGAATTAATTGAAGTATGTATAACTGTTAAATATTTATTTTTAAGATGACTGCCATTAAACAGCATTATTGCAGTTGGAAATAACTCATTTATCGTGAAAACAATAACGAAAAAACATGTTTTTCTGACCAATTTACCCTTAAATGTTGTTGTTTTTTTGTTTTGTTTTAACAGAACAGATAGTTTATTTGCGACTTAAGCATATACAGCTCATCGTCAAACAATAAATAAATCATACATAAACATACATACACATAGTGGAAACATAAACCATTGGTTGGCCAGTTTATCGGTGTGAAACTACACTAACAATATCGATAGAAAAAAGCTATAGTTGGATTGTATTTGATCCATTCTGCTGTAGTATATGATAAGCATGTAGTTCTCTTAAGTTCTCTTAAGTTTGTATAAAAAATAGAGCAATGTCTGGTAATTAATTTTTTTTGCTGTATGCCGCGTTTGCGTGCTGAAGTCTGCTTTAAGGGCGCGTTTGTTGGAAAAAAGCTTGTTACAGTTTAAGGTTTTAAAGTTCGTTTATAACAGATTCAGAACAGACAGAGAAAGACCCATTCCTCCAATGCTACTTCTAAGATAAGTTTTAACTATGCTCAACATAAGGATTGTATTAATCGCTGAAACATGTGAAAACATGTGTACCACCAAGCTGAATGAATTTAATCACATCATCAATATGTATATACAGATAGAATTCTAAGTATATTCTGTTTATGCGGGTGACATTATAATCGTGTTTGCTTGAATATAGATGGGTGTATAATTTATTAAATTCTTATAAGCAAACAAACTTTTATTTTATTTTTCACCTTTAATGATTAACAAAGAAATTCGAATGATGATTGGTCTATTTAAGGTCTTGAACTATTGATAAACGAGACCCTTGGTGTATTATTGTGTTAGTAATTGGGTAGTAGTTGTGATAGTAGAAATGCTAACGTGCAATTTACTAGCGTGTAAATTCAAATGGCAAGCAACCATTCCGCTTATAAAGCAAAACACAATCTATTGCGTCACTATGATACATGACGTCACATGTTTAACCTACGTCATCGGTCCCATCATATACAAAAGTTTTCTTCCTTTGATTCGTTCCTCGGAAAATTTTAAGGATCTTCGTAAATATCTGAAGAACACAACGATCATTAAATATACTAGAAACATTAAACTCATAATTATTAAATCTACTACGAAAACAAATAAAATAGAAAATATGTATGATGTTCTGAGAACTTGTATAGTCAAGTTTATTGTGTTAAGTCGTATGGTACGATAAGCGCAGCCTCCAGTAAGATGCAACTTGACACAAGTACCAAGAGTGATGCACGTTCCCAGAACACAATGCTATTGTAATAGTCCATTTATGTTATTTAATTTTCTTTATATCACTAGTTAAGTCAGAGGGCGGAAAGTTAATATTCCGGTTTTCAAACGTTAATGAAAACTATGTAGTATTTGTTTTCATTTGATCAACAATGTTCATCGAAAATACTGGCTTTCGCGGGCGCAAGAAAACTAACACTAGTACAACAATAATTAGAACGAAATATACATAAAGTACTTAACATGGCATGTAAAATCTCTAACTTATAAATACAAGTAAGTTAGTAAAAACATGTAATGATTTTGAATACAAACAATACAACCACAAAATGTTTACGAATCCCTTAAATGGCTTTCTTTAAAACAAGCAGAGTCTAAGTAGGTTAATACATCCCTCTAATAGAAAGTAGACGGTTGATTGGTTGTACTTACTCTTCGTCCAACGGAGGCGGGTTTTCTGCTTTACGGAGACTATCGACAAACGTACCAGACCTTCGCCGCCTTGTTAACGGGCGAAACGTACCGGTCGAGTCCTGCTGGGATAACGTCATTTCATCTTTCTATAAATAGATTCAAAAACGAACTGTTAGAAATATATTATAATGTAGAGTGGTTTTCCGCTATCCATCGATATAACTAGCTGCTGCATCGGCAAACCGCCATGTCAGATCGTGTGGGGCTCGAACCTACCACCTCCTGCACCGTAAACAAACGCCTTAACCACTAGGCCACGAAACGGTAATGAGCGGGTTAATTATCCCCCGCCATAGGGGGAGGGTTATTACTTTGGCGTTGCCCTACCGTCCGTTCGTACATCCGTCTTTCCATACGTCCGGAACACTTTTGTGTCCATATGCATATCTCGGAACTTATTGGACCGATTTCAATGAAACGTAATATGTGTGCATATATCGATAAGAGGATGATGCTCGTCAAATACCGTCGCAATCCACTTATAATTAGCGGATGTATGGCCGTTTTACTTGAAAAAGCACACGTGTGTGTCGGGAGCCATATCTCGGAACTGCCATTGCCGATTTCATTGAAACTTTGTATGAGTGTAAATATTTATAAGAGGATGATGTACATCAAATTACGACACAAACCTTCGTCAATCATGGAGTAATGGTTCTTTTTGACGTGAAAGTACTTTTTTTATAGGATTTTTCCTGTCTTGATCTGTATCTCCAGTAACATATGATCACAGCAATGCAACTTACCACAGTTGTTATCAATTATCTGGGGCTGAGTAACATGCAAACCCCCTAACCCTAGAGGCAAGGTCAAAGCCACACATTGAGGTCCAAGATCACAAATGGGATTAATTTTTCATAATTTAGCCATTACGTCAATATGCATCAAGAGATTATGTAATAAATGTATACAATTGTTCTCCTTTGTCCGGCTGTGTGTCACATGTACGACGCACACTGCGTTCAAATGTTACAAATTTCGATTAAATATACCGTATTTTGTCATGATTCTACCATACAGCAAGGTTCTCAATCATCTAGGACTGAGTCATCCGTGGAGGCAAGATGAAGGTCACACATTGAGGTCAAATATCACAAATTTTATGAATCATTTACAATTTAGCAAACACTTAACAATGAATAAAGGGTTTCTGTAATTACTTTCTTCAATTCTTCTCCTTTATCTGGCATGGTGTCACAGGTACGACTCAGGTTTCTAGGGTCGAGGTAAAGGTCACAAATTGAGGTCAAATGTTGAACAATTTGATTAAATATGCTTTCTTTTGTTAGGATTCTACCTTCATGAATGGATATACACCCAACCATAAAAATATTTTTCGGGGGATAGCAATTCAACGAATGTGCTTGTGTTATCCTTAAATACAATCCGCATTTTTTCTGTGCAATTTTAAGCTATTAGTTACGCAATATGATATGAGCATAACATCCTTAAATACGATATGAATTATGTTAGGCGCAATATAATGTTATACACCACGATAACGATCAATGATATCCTTAAATACGCTACATCGTATGTTCTGCGCAATAGTATGCTACAAAATTTTACGCGTTGGGATATGAATAATAAAAGCCTTAACTACACTTCGCATAATGTTTTTTTCAATTTCATTCTATAAAAAATTGGATATGAGCAGTAATATGCTTATTAAATGCTCTCCGCATTATGTGTTGCGAAATATTTTGCTATATTAAGATATGAAATATGATAGGAGCAATAATAACCTCAAATACGTTACGCATTAATTATCTGGGAAATCGATCCTTAAAATACGCAACCAATTAATATCAGGGCACAATTATCGCATTTTGATATGGTCAATTACATTCTTCAATACGCATTTTGATATGGTCAATTACATTCTTCGATACGCATTTTGATACGGTCAATTACATTCTTCAATACGCATTTTGATATGGTCAATTACATTCTTCAATACGCATTTAGACCATGGCGATATATGGTCAATTACATTCTTCAATACGCATTTAGACCATGGCGATAAAATGCAAACACGCAGCGAGCTATCAAATAGTAAAAAACAGATAATGCTTGTTAAAAATAATTTCGTGTTAGATACTATCATATTCTCCTAACCTTACCTTCTTATCATCAGTAATGGTAATTTTAACATCAGGATCTGACGTAGGCGCCGATTCACTTTTCGAAAGTCTCCGTTTGCCTGAAAGCATGTGTATAATAACCATTGAAATATTAGTGTATTAACCGTGTTCATGGAATTTCGTAAATATTGTGAATTAATTTGTTTATGTCCAATGCTTAGTTGTGAATATAAATACAATACTGAGAAATCTTAAGTTCGCTCCATGTTTATGCTTTTTGCAAATGTATTTAACATGATTAATATATTCATGCAGGCCTTTTTGTAACCGATTAAATAAAAAATCACGGTTAGGCATCTGAAGATTCGTTCGTTCGGTAGGAATTGTGTGTGTCCTCAAACTAACACGTGGTGCTTATGTAAAGTTACGAAATAAATTATGGATCATTTAACAATCAATTCGTAAATATGTAAATCAAAAGATAAAAACCACAATGAGGTGAAATAGGAAAATNTACCTAACAGCTATTATTTAACGGATTACTTTTCGTCTTTGTCTGTAGACAAGACACCGTTGAATATGTGATTCTGTACTGATTTTCCACGTGGAAAAGGTTGTATTGATTAATGGTGTAAATGGAATACAAGGCAATTGCTGAATACAACCAAACAAGTATGTATGATCAAGCATTTTATAAACGGCTAAGACAATATGAACAACCAGCATTGGCGAGTATTACACGTTTTCATGNTTGTATTGATTAATGGTGTAAAGGGAATACAAGGCAATTTCTGAATACAACCAAACAAGTATGATCAAGCATTTTATTAACGGCTAATATATACGAACAACCAGCATTGGCGAGTATTACACGCTTTCATGCCAAGCATTTATCCTATTTGTATTCAACAATTACATGGTATTCTATTCACACCGTCATTGTTATCATTGTTTTTGTCTTTACTTTCACCGTGAACAATATAATATGCCAACATATCTCGAATAATAACAAATGCCGTCTTGGAAAAAAAAACACAATGACGTCATTACAACAACTACATTACGCACGATAAGGTCATCAATATTTAGATAAAAATGTTGAATGTACAACATGTTGATTTATTTTTACCACGAAGTACTGATAAAATAACGAACGCAATGAGTGCATTGTGTTATTCCGATGAATTTTAATAAAGTAAACAAAAACTGAAATTAACATAAACAAGTAAAATGTTGCAAGTAAAAAATAAATGTATAAATTGTAAACACATTTCAATGGCAATGTGACATTCATAATGCCTTTTTATAAAACAAAACATCAAAAGAATGTTCATAATAAATAATTAAATAATGACATTAGCATATGGATTTGTTTTGTGTGTGTGTCTACACATTCAGGACGTATACACTTTCGTAATGTAACATATAACAAACACGCACACTCAAAGCATACTCAAAGAAAAATAAGTGAAGGACGTTTGAATGATGATAATTAAAAAAATGGTTTTGAAAACATCAACAACGCAGGTACAATGAACGTATCAAGTAAAACAAAGTATAAAACACATGCACATTATTTAATAATATGTAACATTGTAAAATATACACAAGTGAAAAATAATATAAATCTTATGATACCAATTCAATATTCGTCATAAACTGTAACTGTAATAAATTGTAAATGAATTGTGCTGGTCAAGTCGATTCGTATAAAGCACTATTTTCGTTGATGTCATAGCAAATACTGTGGTTTGAATGAAGATATTGTAAAATGGTCCACCACAATCGGCTTTTATGGCACTTCTCATTCAAATTTACTTTGTCGTACCCAGGCTAATAAACNCATTACCTTTTTATATACCTGTTTACACCGTTATTAAGCCGGAAAAAAACCTTGTTTGTTTCTACTTACGTAATCGCCACTGTTTTTCGAAACGACCCTTAACTTCTGGTTTTGATATTTGATATAATGTTGCGTTCACTTTTTCTTTACAGCAAAAAAAAAAACACGTTTTATGTTTAATGATATTTGCAAAAATCATACTATATGGATTATTTAACAATAGCATTGTAGTCCAATCTTCATGAAACTTGGTCAGAAATATATATATATATATATGAATACTTATGTTTTCTATACTTAGTATTTTTCTTGTGCAGAGCTCAGCTACACCGTATAATTATATATAACTTATTAATGTTTGTATGTTAATGTACAATGCTTATTTGCGAATAAAGTGTATTTACCGAAAACAATCTTTATCTTAAACGTTTACGGTTTTAAACTAAATTATTTCTATTTTATATTCGATCTTAAAATGGCATTAAATTACATACTATTAACATATTCATTTCTTTTTATTAAATTGATCGATTTGTATTAAAATATGTAGTGTTGTTAAATTGATCGCACTCACTTTTGAATCAGTTTTAATCAGTTATCTAAAATGGTCCATTTAATAAATGCCTCATCCATGTCTGCACTATTTAGCTTGTAATAGTAGATATAATATTGCGGTCTTATCAAACATGTAAATAATGTGCTTTAACATAATACTTTTTATTTAACCCGCTCCAGTACTTATATTACATATATACAGGCATTGAATAACTCCTTTTGGTGTATGTGTTTAATCTTTTTATACATCATTTGAAGCTTTGGAAGCAAATAAACGCAGTTTTACCTTGTTACATAAAGCACATTTACGAGAGTGACTTTTGATTACTTTAAACATTTCTACCTTCTTTTGCCGAGCTACAATCAGCAGAGAACGTCGTAAAAAAGTATTAAACTAAATCGAAATGTACTCATTCAATTATTGTGTTATTTTGTAGGTTAATGCAAATATAATGCGTATCATATCCGTATCGTGGTTTTATAAATGAGTAAGAAAACGCACCCGAAGATGTATTCATTCGTCTTAACCAATTGAAATACATCATTGTGCATGCTTTACCCGGACACTCGACGTGAGGCATAAAATGAGTTTGTTTACACAAACCCGACCGACCCTTTGTTATTGCCTACTTTAAACTTTTTTGGTATATCCGGTTGAGTTTTCGATCCTTTTTTCTTAACTCGATTCTTTCGCAAACTTAACTGCACCATCTAAAAACAGATTTGTCACACAGAGTTTGTTGTCATATAATATCCTATTCAAGTGAATTATAACTTGCTTATAGTAATGTAATTGTTATATTGTTTTAACAGTTTAACCAACAATAAGATTTGCCGACCTATCTACCCTGGTTTTTGGAGAGGTAAGTGGGGACAAGCAATGTATTTTGGTCTTATATGACAATTCGTTTACCCTGTTCGATCTTGATTTATTTCAAAAATGTGCGCTGTTGAATTATTTTCAAACGGAATTGACGCGACTGATGACAGTACCGGAAGAAACTTCTGCACGAAAACGAAATTCAAAGATTTTGTTTAACAAGTGTAAACCACATGAGCCTCGTTCTGTGACAAGAGGGTTTAATGCATGCGCGTACAGTGTCGTCTCAGATTAGCCCGTGCAGTCCGCACAGGCTTATCAGGGACGACACTTTCCGCCTCAACTGGATTTTCGTCAAGAACAGTGTTCCTTTAAACGAAAAATACATTATAAGTGTAAAGTGTAGTCCCTGATAAGCTTGTGCGGACTGCACAGGCTAATCTGAGACGACACTGTACGCGCATGCATTAAACCCTCTTTATTAAATTGTAAAGGGGTGATTTCATTTTAAATATCAAATACGTACACAGTGT
>VMBQ01013474.1:10000-15665 GCA_007657795.1 Dreissena rostriformis | reverse complement strand
GTATCTGACTCCAAGTGATCAAGATTCGAAAAAGGCCTAGGTATTTTCAAGATAAACATTCTGATCAAGATTCCTCAATGTTGAATCATACACATGGTTCCCTTAAGTGGTTGTTAGGTTTTTCTAAGATTAAACATCGTGATCTAGTTTTTTGACACATGTGACTCAGATTCGATCACTATGTATCGCCAAGATTAACATTCGGATTATGTTTCATCAAGATTTTATCATTGTACGGTCTTTAGAGTGACAACAAGTTTATTTCCAAGATTTATCCTGGTGACTTAATTTTTGGATGCACATGGCCAAGATTCGAACTCGTCCTAGATATTGCTTCAATAAACATTTTGACCAAGTTTCATCAAGATTGAATCACAAATTTGGTCTCCAGAGTGGTAAAACACATTTTCTCATATTTGATATTGTACATGTACCTAGTTTTTGGGCGTGCGTGACCCAGATTCAGACTCAACATAAATTGTTGTAAAATAATCGTTCGGACAAAGTTTTATCAAGATTAAGTCATAAATACGGCGTCTAAAGTAATAATAAGGCTTTTAGAAGATTTGAACTGGTAACCTAGTTTTACTACACACATAGCGCAGATTCAAACTTTGCAAATATATTGTCAAGATAAAAAGTCGGACAAAGTGTTCGTATTAGTTTGTCTGAATTGTGGCCCATAGTGTGGTAACAGTGTTTGTGTACGATTTTATCATGTGTTTTAGTTTTTGGCCCAATGATCCAAAATTTAACTCACCCAAGATGTCGTCAAGATGAACGTTCTGACAATATGTCATCAATATTGGGTGAACAATTCGGCCCTTAGAGGGTTCGCGAGCTTAAAGTTGATTTATCATAGATTCGACCTGATTTGACCTGATTGCCTATTTTTTGAATGCACAGGACCCAGATTCAAACCCGGTCTAGGTATTATGAAGATAAACATTCTGACTACGTTTCAACAAGATTTGGAAAAAAATAATAAACAGTGACCGCAATAGCTCGTCGTTGTCAGATGAGCTAATAAACAATATTATTGTGAAAATTAAGTATGTCAGTTTAATTTTGCCTTCAAGAGACAATTTTACACGCAATTCTGACATTTTAACCTTATTTATATAAATGCTGAAAACTTATATAGAAGTACATTTAAACTACATATAAATAAAATGGCAATTTAATTTAAAATTCGCAAATAAATTGAGGAGGTGTCATAATGTCCGCTAATGAGACCGCAAAATCTTGCTGACTGTATAGCGGACAGGGTAGCTCTTTACATGACTGCGCGAATGCGCAGGATAGTCTGAAGCAACGCTGGCCGCATGTGGCATAATACCCATTTTCGCTGAACGCATCGCATACGACCAGAGGAAATCCATGTAGTTTCCTTTTATGAAACACCGGTAGGTGACTTATTAAGCGTAGATCGCCTTGGTGTTATGGATTTGGTGTCCGCCTAGCGACCGGGAGGTCACGGGTTCGACCCCCACTGTGGGAGCGTTTTTAGCTCTTTAGATCTCCCCCAAATACACCACTGGCCCAGGAAACGGACTCAAGAGCGTTTGAAACAAGTAATAAGTACGTTAAATGCAATCGAACTAAAAACAAATAGGTTTAAACTAATAAAGCGTGGCATACCATTCATTGTCGATGATCGCAACATCCAAGTCGGAAATATCCGGTTCGGGGATGGTTTCGATGGGATCAGCAGGTTTGGCTCCTTTGGGATCAGCAGGTGTGTTTCCTTTGGGATCACCAGGGTTGTTTACTATGGGATTACCAGGGTTGGCTCCTTTGGGATCAGCAGGTTTGTTTCCTTTGGGATCAGCAGGGTTGTTTCCTATGGAATTACCAGGGTTGGTTCCTATGGGATTACCAGGGTTGTTTCCTATGGGATTACCAGGGTTGGTTCCGATGGGATCACTGAGGTTGTTTCCTACGGGATTACCAGGGTTGTTTCCTATGGGATCACCAGGGTTGGTTCCTATTGGATCACCATGACTGTTTCCTATGGGATCACCAGGATTGTTTCCTATGGGATTGCCAGGGTTGTTTCCTATGGGATTTCCAGGGTTTGTTCCGATGGGATCACCGAGGTTGTTTTCTACGGGATTACCAGGGTTGTTTCCTACGGGATTACCAGGGTTGTTTCCTATGGGATTACCATGGTTGTTTCCTACGGGATTACCAGGGTTGTTTCCTACGGGATTACCAGGGTTGTTTCCTTCTGGATTACCAGGGTTGTTTCCATTGGGATCACCAGGGTTGTTTCCATTGGGATTTCCATGGTTGTTTGCTATGTGAATAATAGGTTTGCCTTTGGCCTGAACGGATGCCACAAACGCAGCTAAGAAAACTATCCGCCACTGAAAACAGCGTTGTTTTGTGTGATAAACAATGCGTAAAATGTCATTTATATCAATACAATACATGCATTTAGTTTTGACATGTTCTACACATTGAATAATTTGTAATGTAAAATTCACTAAAGGATTTTTTAAACTCCGGAAAAACTAGCACGTGAGAAATCATTGTCATAATACACCAGCATGTTATTTAAGGCAGACAAGTGGCCAATTGCCTACACAATACAGAACAATAAATTCAGCACACCATTAAACATAAAAATGATTAAAGCTTGAGTCAACGCCTTATTTGGTCATTGCGCAAAATGACGGTTTAAAACAAATAGTATTTAACATTTGCCACTTGACTCAAATTTGAAGGCTATCAAGTAGTAACGAGCCTTGCTGTCCCGATGATTTCCCGGTGTTTCTATATGGGCCACGCCCTGTTAAAAAGTGATTCATTGAATGTGCGTAAAGTCTCGTCCCAAATAAGCCTGTGCAGTCCGCACACGCTAATCAGGGACGACACATTACGCCTTTATTATATTTTTCGTAAGAATGTTTCTTCTTATAAAAAATCCTGTTGAGGCGGAAAGTGTCGTCCCGGATTAGAATGTGCGAACTGCACAGGCTCATATAGGACGACACTGTACGCACATGCATTTAACTCCGTTTCTACAGAGCGAGGCTCATATTAATTATTTTAAGTACTTTGTTTAAGAAGGTCAAGGTCAATGTATTTGAACCGGTATCTCCATCTAATAGTCATTACATCTTGTCAAATAAGAGTAGGTGCATTGTAGTTGACAAGTGAAATTGAGAAATAGAGAACTCATGTACGCATATTCTATTACGAAATAATTCTAAATAATATTAAAACAAACTTTTACTCACCATATTTGTCCGGCAAATCTGTAAAAAGAAATAAAATAAATACAAACAAGTTGTTGAGCAGTTTAAAGGAGTGATTTAGATTAAACGTGAGTATATTTGATTTGCTATTTTTTTCAACACACATACGAAGAGACAAACATCCAAACACAAAGCAAACAACATACCACAATATATACGTTATGAAAATACCGGTATTTTCAAACATATGTAAAAAAAAAACTACAAATAAGCAACGGTAAAAACAGATTTGTAGANATGTGAATATACAAGTAACAGTCCCAGATGGTGCGATTACAATCAGAACTCTTCCCACGTATTATAATTTGAAAACATGAATAACACTGCGTGGGATTGTATTTTAAGAGGTGCAATGAGATGTTAGCTTTTAAAGTGTTTTGTCTCTCTGATAGTTGTAAACACACCGTTTTCGTTGCAGTATACTGAGGTTTAAAATAGTTATCGCTTCAAAATATAAGAACATGTTATTTGATTTCATTTAAATTACTTTCTTTTTTTTTGCAAAAAGAAAGTAATTTAACAATTACAATTACGTAGTGTTCTTGAAATAAAAATAATAGGAGGGTTTAATCACGTTTTATATGACATAATTTTATTTATATGAATATACAAGTAACAGTCCCAGATGGTGCGATTACAATCAGAACTCTTCCCACGTATTATAATTTGAAAACATGAATAACACTGCGTGGGATTGTATTTTAAGAGGTGCAATGAGATGTTAGCTTTTAAAGTGTTTTGTCTCTCTGATAGTTGTAAACACAACGTTTTCGTTGCAGTATACTGAGGTTTAAAATAGTTATCGCTTCAAAATATAAGAACATGTTATTTGATTTCATTTAAATTACTTTCTTTTTTTTTGCAAAAAGAAAGTAATTTAACAATTACAATTACGTAGTGTTCTTGAAATAAAAATAATAGGAGGGTTTAATCACGTTTTATATGACATAATTTTATTTATATGAATATACAAGTAACAGTCCCAGATGGTGCGATTACAATCAGAACTCTTCCCACGTATTATAATTTGAAAACATGAATAACACTGCGTGGGATTGTATTTTAAGAGGTGCAATGAGATGTTAGCTTTTAAAGTGTTTTGTCTCTCTGATAGTTGTAAACACAACGTTTTCGTTGCAGTATACTGAGGTTTAAAATAGTTATCGCTTTAAAATATAAGAACATGTTATTTGATTTCATTTAAATTACTTTCTTTTTTTTGCAAAAAGAAAGCAATTTAACAATTACAATTACGTAGTGTTCTTGACACAAAAATAATAGAAGGGTTTAATCACGTTTTATATGACATAATTTTATTTATATGAATATACAAGTAACAGTCTCATTAAAACATCCCAGATGGTGCGATTACTATCATACATCTTCCCACATATTATAATGTGAAAACATGAATAATACCGTGTGGGGTTTAGCTGTAAGGGAAGCAATGAGATGTTAGCAATTAAAGTACATTGTGTCTCTGATAGTTGTAAAAACTTTGAATTAATGTTACAATAGTTTTGTGACAAAATGCAAAATAATGTTATGTGGATTATCCCCACATGCCCCGAAAGCACCACCCGCTTATACTGCAAGTTAGACAAATCATGTATGTTTCTAGAGGATGGTTTCAAAAACTAAGACATGCATTGAATTATGTTCGTTTCTTTGATTGAACGTTGATTGCGATCGAACATTGTTTTGTATATTTCCTTTATAACTAGTCACTAGCTAAAATAAAAAAAATGAAAATTGGAAAAAATAAAAAACGAAAAAAGGAAACAAACATATATTTTTGATGAAAAATGTTTAACGAAAAATAGAAAAAGAAAAAAAATGAAAAAATGAAAAATGAAAAATGAAAAAGAAAAATGAATCAAAAGCTATCACATGTTACTACTTTGAAATCATATTCATCACGTTCATGTACTCATCCGATGTTTCAAGCTGTTTCCATTGAGCATAGATACACGTTCACAGTTCACTGTTTTGCGAACATATCGAGCCCACAATTTCAAAACAATAAGTAAAAACCTACCATTGTATTTTCTTGTTACAAATCTTGTTAACACTGACACTGTCCATCTTGTAATATACTATTTTTGCTACAAAGATATTTAGAATATTGAAACAATTGCAATAGCAACCATGACAATATTGCGACCTATTTAATTTGGCATCGGCTCTTGAGCATTGAACAAACGTACTCAAATTGCCCTCAACTATAATATTGATACATACATGTATTACACATACCCATACACAGCATAATTATGCTCCATTTGTTAGATTATTCCAAAATTATGGTTTGTATTATGTGAAGGAGTGAGGCTCCGTTTTTGTCCAATTCGACCGAATAGCCACTGGATATGCAGATTTACACAGATGTAGAAAACCCTTTG
>VMBQ01013474.1:0-5000 GCA_007657795.1 Dreissena rostriformis | reverse complement strand
TAATGTTACGGTATGTAAAATGGTTTCGGTAAAGGTGGTTTTGCGACTATGAAAGATTAAATAATAGATTTTCCGTTGATGTTTATGGATATCAAGTGTTTTGTAACCTTCTAGGCGCTGTTCGTGTCAATTTAATTACGATACAATCTTAAAATGTCACATTTTGAATAAAATAACCACTTATTTACCACCTTTTAGGAATTATTCATGCGTGCCTGGATTTATCAGTTTAAAAGTCAGCGGTGTTTAAGGATACGTATTATCTTGGCTTTCTTAAATGCCTTTTGACAAATGTGACTATTAATAAAATATTAGTTAGGTAACAGCATAGTAAACAGTATTAAGCAAACCTCCTGTCTGTAAATGCAAGCATACAGGCTAAATTGAATGAATGCCAACACTACCTATTCCCGATTTGGACCATGTAACCATCGGAATGATTTGAATTTTTTTGAGCTGTGCTTACATAAAAGCTTTTTAAAAGGTTTTTGTGTACACGTAATTTCGCTTTGTATTGTCATAAGCTTTGTATTATATAAAGCTGGCCGAAATTGTAGTTAGAATTTATGAAGTCCAAAAGACATGATTTTGGCAGGCTGACGTTCGACTTCTCACGTTTTCACACTTTATATTAGAACATGTGGAAAAGGAGAACCTAGCCGTGTATAGTCTAATTCGTGTTGACCTGAAGTCTACCACGACCTGCAGGAGGGAGTTATATGTATACCCCGTCCACCTCGAGTGCACACCAAACCGTGTATTGTAAAATGCGTGTTTACATCAAGTCTACCACGACCTTCGGAATGGTGTGTTATGTATACCCCATCCACCTCGAGCGCACACCAAACCGTGTATTGTGTAATGCGTGTTTACATCAAGTCTACCACGACCTGCAGAAGGGGGTTATATGTATACCCCATCCACCTCGAGAGCGCATCAAACCATGTAATAAGTAATGTGTGTTTACACTTAGTATTCCAAGACCTCCGGAATGGTTTGTTATGTATACCCCATCCACCTCCAGTGCACACCAAACCGTGTATTGTGTAATGCGTGTTTACACCAAGTCTACCACGACTTCAGAAATGGGGTTATATGTAAACCCTATCCACCATCCCCATCCACACCATCACACAGCGGTTACTGCGTTGAATTTCTCTGTGATATATACTCTGAACAGTATAAACAAACTGTGGTGAAAACGGTTAACAAGGTTAATCATATTGTAAAATATGGCAGCGATAACTCATACATTCATAAAGCACTGCCTTATATGGTCACCAAACCAATCCCGCTTACCTCGGGGGAAGTCCTGCTGGAATCAGCGTCATTTGAAAGTATTCACTTGATTTTGAATCATAATTCGCAGAATCTTTAAATTGGGTGAGGTTCAAGTGACGACTTTTGTCCCTGATTCGAGTTTAAACATAAGACGAAATACAGCTACTGACTACCAATGTAACATCTCAACACTAGAAAGCTTGAAACCAGTTGGACCGCATCTACCAGGTTTCCCCAGACTTGTGAACGTCACATTATCCTTTTTTGATAGATTTCCATCATTTGTACGGATTATAGGCCCTAGTTTTGGTTTCAATGTGAAGCCATTAAACATGGAGCTGATCCGTTGCTTTGATTTCCAAGAATTTGAGTGTAAACTGCGGGCTGCTACACTCTGCCGCCTACATGGGATGCCAGGCCTTTCACGAGAACACAAATATTTACCCTGGGATGAGGACAAGTGCAGTTTATCAGCATTGGGAGATCCCCCATTTGAAACATAAATTGGTGTTATTGTGAATTATAATCCTCCAAACACATATGATGCTGGTCTCCCATACGATAAAACGTTCCATCAATTGTATTTCATCTCCAAGATATTGTGTTAAAACTCCTGTCACTACTTCTTTTGCTTTTGGCCCCAATCAAACGTAAAAGCTTAACAAAGAATTAAAGTATCCCTATAGACAAAAAAGTTTGTCACAAATAGGTACCTAAAAACCGTCCGAAATAAGTAATAAAAAGAGTTATATCGCCCCCTTTTCCGTGTCACGTGCACGAATATTCTGTAGACGGTGTGTCACTTAGTCAGGTTGATAGACAGTACGTATGGCTCCAACGTGACATTAGAATTTTTACGGGGAAAACACTTGTTCTTTATAAAGGAATACCTTAAATCGGACAGAAAAACGCGCGAGAACAGCGTTTTATCGCAAACCCCACTGACTGTCACGTGTACGAATATAAATTCGGCATCAGAACAACCGAATTACATATGTTGAGGCCTCATAGCTAATCCCTTCTTGTTAACAAGATTTCAGAACGTAGCATTATAAAGTACAAATTCCTTATCATCTCATGAAAAAGTCGTAAAACATAGGGCGTAAAATGCTCCATTACGTCGCTTGGATGTATATGCATAATACTCATATTCGATAAAATCCGCATCGAAAGTGCATTTTATAACTGATATAAAAAGCATAACCTTTCACAAATAAAGAAGCCAGAGGTATTACTTGAAGTAAAAGTCGGGTAACGAACTACGCAAGTGTAAACCAGCAATCAAGCGCATTCAACCAGATGACATATAATACATACACAAAGCGACGCACGGAGGCAGTCTTCTCGCTACCTGTGTACTGTATGGACAAACGTTAAAGCTTGTATTCATCATTATAAAACATGTACGGATATACGTGACTGTGTTTTAAAGAAGATGCCCTGCGTGATCGTACGCCTGCTGGTGTTACAATGGATTTGTATCACGTGTTTTGTGACGTCAGAGACAGCGGATGATGCCAAGAACCTCATCAAGGAATTGTTTCAAACAGCTGGATATAGCAAAACAGTTCGTCCTCGAATAAACCAGAGCGATATCGTTGTGATTGACACAGCAATGGTTCTAAATTGTAAGTTATTTGAATAAACTTATTTTTATTTTTTTCTACAGCAAATACAAGATTGTATTGCAAGGTGTTAATTACTCCAATTAGAGTTGACACGTATTCTTATTCATTTGCAAACAAGTATATTAATGTTTTATGAGAGCATATGAAGGTACTCTAACAATTACATTTCACTATTTCATTGCGTTTGACAGAACATCAAAAACATCAAAAACATCAAAAACAATGTGTTCAAGAATAATAGGCTTTATGTAAGAAACAGTGTAAATCGAGGTCCACACAAATTGATACTCCATGGATAAAGCGAGTTTGTTCTGTTATGCAACACGTGATCAATATGTGAACAAAATAGTGCATTGAATGTCATTTAAACCATTTATAAAATATTTTATTTGTAATCATCATTTAACCAATAGTGCTTTTGAAAGAACCAATTCTGAAATTGAAAGAAATATGTGTCCTTATTTCCCAGCACTATGTTAATTGGAGGAATCTCGTAAATATGACCATAAAGGATTTCAAGTTTTGTCTTCTTCTTAAAAATCGTTTATTTTGCTTCTTAAGTACGGGTAAAATAAACATGAAAAAAATGCAAATTACCAATGTGCGTTTATAAATAGAAATGTGTCTTTAAGATTATATGTTGGTTTACAAAACACATGTTCGTCGTTTGGTTACTCATAGGTCACTGTTTCTTGCCGGCTTCTAGATGTTTATAATCGTACTAAACTGTCACATACACTTTATAGTATTAAGGTAATTAAAATATAGCATTATATGATTTAGATAGTACTTAGATAAACAATAAAAATAATGCAGACTATATTATTTTTTTGCCATTTTAGCTATAATTGAGTTCAATGAACAAGAAGAAAGCATGAAGATCAGCGGGTATCTTAGCCTTTCATGGTGGGATGACTTCCTCATATGGGAGAAAGAGGACTACGGTGGACTTGATCGTCTGTTATTGGTCGGTTTGATCATCATATACCAATTATTAGACGTATGCAATTGAAAAACGAGTGCGCATTTTATTCATTCTATTGTATTTGCTGTACATGTAAGTTAATTAACAATATGTATTCGGTGTCAAGTATAATATGAAGAAGTGAAACAAGCAAGAATGTGTAAGCATTCCTACCACATGATTAGGGAAGCGGACAACTACAATGAGCGAGGCCTGGTAAAGGGGAGATAACCTGGGTTAGGGTTAGGGTAAGGATTAGGGTTAGGGGTCGGGTTAGGGTTAGGGTTAAGGCTAACCACAACCCTAACCCGACCCCTAACTGTAACCCCAACCCTTACCCTAACCCTCTAACCCCCATGCGAATTTCAATACCAGGCCCCGCTCGTTGTAATTATCCCCTACCCACATGATTATGGACTTGTTTCCATGTATTATTGCGTTTTCCATATCATTTGACAACCCCAAGATGATAATATTATACATTCATTGCATGTGTAGCCCCAAAATGATGTCTGGCGACCTGATGTTGCTCTTCATAACACATTCCGGAATTTAACTGGTCTTGGAGGCAGTAATTTGTTGCTTGTGGTTCATGATGGTGGTCTAGTTCGGTGGTATCCTTACCAGGTACGAAACGTTAGGTCGATGATGATTAACGTGATTTATAAAACATGTGCATACATATTCTTTGTACCGGAATGTACATTACTGTATGTCTATGCCTATGTATACAATTGGTGAATAGGGAACACTAAGAATATATAGGTTAATGATTCAACATACACGATAACACGTATAATTTAAATACTAAATGTGTATACATAAACATGTATATGCGCAAACGAAACAACATATTTCGGTTGTAACCAGAAACAACGACACCATATTAATGGATATTACTTTATAAAATGAGGGATTTACACATTTGTATGTACTTATGTACAGATTCTGGAGGCAACGTGTGACGTAGACATCACATATTTCCCGTTCGACACACAGGAATGTCCTCTAAAGTTTTCCGCCTGGAGCTATTCTAAAGATGAAGTACTTATGGTCGTAGGAGAGGACGGCATTTATGAGAAAGAGTTTGAAGAAAACTCAAGATGGTCGCTGGTACATTTTGCAAA
>VMBQ01013472.1:0-11761 GCA_007657795.1 Dreissena rostriformis | reverse complement strand
CAATTAGAGAGCGGACATCATTCTGAATGTTTAAAACGCACTAAGTGACCCCGTGACCTAGTTTTTGACCCGGCAAGGCCCATGTTCGAACTCGGCCTTAAGATCATCTAGATAAAACTTCTGACCAAGTTTGGTGAAGAACGGATGAAAAGTACTTGAATTAGAGAGCGGACACCATGCTGAATGTTAAAAAACGCACTAAGTGACCCCATGACCTAGTTTTTCACCCGGCATGACCCATATTTAAACTTGACCTAGACATCATCTAGATACAACTTGTGACCAAGTTTGGTGGAGATCGGATGAAAAAAACTTGAAATAGAGAGCGGACACAAGCTTGTTCCGCCCGCCCGCCAGCCAGCCCGCCCGCATTCGCCAATCTAATAACCAGTTTTTTCCTTCGGAAAACCTGGTTAAAAATTTAAGTTTGAACCTCCTTCTTTGAAAACTGGGCTTTATTAATGTCTGTTAAGTGTCAGAGGTTCTTTGAAAACTGGGTTTAATTAATTTCAGTAAAGTGTCAATCAGGCTAATCAGGCCCATAACTTCTGCCTTAATGATGTATGTCCTCTACAGGAAATCTCTTCTTACTGACAATCCAGTTCAAGCGGAAATTGTTGTCCCTGATTAGCCTATGCATACTGCACAGGCTAATCTGGGATGACACTTTAAACACATGTATTAAGCCCAATTTTACCAGAGCAAGACTAAAACGTCGAATGCCAGCCTGTCAGGAATGGTAACCTTGCTGAAGAAGTAACATAAGTCTTTGAGATGCTAACAACAAGCATGTCATTCTCAAAAAAATATATTAAGGTGCATATCTGGGCCCGTATTCACAAACTGATTCTTAGACTTAAAATGAAAATATTCTTAAAACTGTAATGTTCTATAATTACTTGAACATAAAGTAAAGCATGACAGATAACCCCTTTAATAACATCATTATTCAATTACAACAATTAGTAAATGACATAAGCACCATTTCCAGCCTGTATGTAAATAAACTCTGAAGTATGTTTTGTGTGTCTTAGTCTATTTTTTATTCTTAAAAATGATAATCTGTTGTTGAATACTAGCCCTGGTACAAGAACAAACATAATTTAGAAGCATTTTCAAATGCTTCAGAAGTTTAAAGATAAGGTTCAATGCTTAGTAAATTCATAGAGAAAACTAGGTAAGTGTTGAAGACGGAAGGGTCCTATAAAGACAGCTTAGAAAGCCTAACTCTTTCAGTGCTGGAACCAAATTTTGAAGGCCTTTGCAAACAGTTTGGATCCAGATGAGACGCCACAGAACGTGGCGTCTCATTAGGAGTCAAACTGTTTGTTATTCCGATAGTATTCTTTGAAAAATATCGAAGAAAATGCTAATTTTAGAAATTCAGCAGACGAAATTTTAGCAGACGAAAAATTTCCCAGCATGCAAAAGGCTAAACCACAAGCCTGGGTCAGTGGTTCAGGTTTTTGTGCCAAGCAAATAATAAGTCACATGATAATCTATCTATTCCAAAAGTTCAAAATACCGCGCTTAGACCCAAAAAGTTAAAAGGATCAGTTTATAGTGTGATATTGATATTGATGACATCTTCAGCCAACTTCCACATTAACCCCCAATCACTGGGATATAAGTCGTCTGTTTACACTCGGTATGTAGCCACATTGGCTTTTTTCCCTCACAGGTACCCATTTATACTCCTGGGTGGAGAGGAACAAGCGTGGGATAAATTCAGTGCCGGGTTGGCATCGTGGAGGCCCATGGGCAGTTCAACTTTTGGGGCCCACGTTCTAGGCCCCTAGGAAGCCTAGTGCCTATTAGAACGCCAGTGTCAAGTCGATTTCACTCGTTTAAATTAATCTACCAGTTCCAAGGCTGGAAAGTCATAAAATGTGACAATGTCCTTTTATAGGTATAAATGTCATTATGATACCGTAATGCCAATACAACATTATAATGTCTAGATTAAGAATTTATAAAAACAATCACTGTAGTCAGAATATTTACATATTAAACTATTTATCATGGTCTCATGGGGCCCCTTAAAGTCACGGACCCATAGGCAGTTGCCTACTCTGCCTTATGGGTAATCCGGGACTGGATTAATTGAAGCATGTACCTGAGATATCGTCTAGCCGGGTCTTTGTTGTCCAGCAGAAGATAATAGCAGCCAACTGCAAACCACGAAACCTGAAGAATCCGAACATCCAAAAATATTATTAAACCATTTGAGCAGCGCTCTGGGAAAGCAGGGCTTTATGCATGTGCTTAAAGTGGCAATCTGCACAGGCTAATCAGGTATGACACTTTTGCGCTGAAATGTTTTTTTTGTTTCATGGAGTCTCCAGTAAAATTCCTACAAATTTTCTCATTTGAGTCCTGGGACTAGATAACTTTCAGATCTATGAGTCCCCAAATTGAAAGAATAAGTCGAAATATTAAACTATAGTATTTTTTAGAAATTTCAATGCATTTTTGGGACTCACATATTTCAAAACTTTGCATCCCCAGAGATTTTTGTGAGTCCAGGACGCGTGACTCGCAGGTAAAAAAATCACTGAGTCTCTTCTAAGTATTAAACCAGTTTAGGTGAAAAGTGTTGTCCCTGATTAGCTGCTTATCAGGGCCGAAACTTTACACACATGCATTTATCCCAGTTTTCCCAGAACAATGCTCATTTGTTTGAAATTGGGGAAGTAAACAAGTTAACACTCACATTTTAACCATTTTTGAGACAAAATGTTCATGTACTACAAAATATTTAGTTAAGACCTTCAGAAACATTCCTTACAAACAGTGACAAATTCACATAATTATATCATTGTTGTTCATTGAAAATTTTAGCCATGAGCATAAAATTCACCATATGGGTATTAAAATTTATGCGCTTTATAAAGCAACCAAAACAAATATTGGCTAAACTATAAGTCTGTTAAAGAAAGCTTTTCAACAAAGTTCAAAACACAAAATACATTTTTAAGACAGATAACTCACCGGCTTGTTTGGATAAAGATCTACCAGCTTGTGTGCCAAATAAAATAAACCTGCAATAAATACATACTGTTTAATGTCAGTTATAACAGGGCAGTCCAAAGAACAGCTATTAAAACCATATTTGAGATATGGAGCGAACACAACAATATTGCGGATGAACAGACAAAGTGATAGAAAGATGAAGAGTATTTATATACTCCCTCCCACCCCCTATGTAAGATCATTTTGAAAGACTATAACACTTACATAAACATCAATTTTACTGTTTCAAAAATTCTCTAAGGCTAAGACAAAATAATGTTGTGGTTCAGGTTAGGGGCCAAACAAAATTAGGGTAGGTAGGTAGGATTTTTTTTTTAATTTTACTTTGTTGAACGGCTGTTTTCCAATACATACATAGGCAATCTAGCAAAAACACTATTTTAACTGCTGATTAGGATGAATGGTCAAATCATGGCTTCAACTTGGCTGTAGCCGTGCATTGACTTTTTATTCATATCAAAAACAAACATCAGAAAACTTTTTTTATAAAAACCATTTTAACTGCTGATTAGGATGAATGGTCAATTCATGGCTTCAATTTGGCTGTAGCTGTGCATTGACTTTTTATTCATATCAAAAACAAACTTTAGAAAAAAAAATTATATAGTGAAAAAAACTGTAAATGTTGATAGATAAAAACGCGAAAATACTTTGAAGAACATGACTTAATTACAAAGGCTAACACCTGTTTGATAGTCATACCCTCATCAACAGAAAAAACAAATTTAACTAGAGCTTTGTCACTGACGTGACGTATTCCCCCACATGCTGCATTGACACAGAATATTTTGCATGCTGTCTCACAAAACAAGAGAAGCTTATTTATGGCAATTTTTAAGAATTATTATGCCATTATCATTTATGGCCATTTTGACCTTTGAAATCTTGAATTCTTTGGCATGATACGCCATCCAATGCCTGTGAACAAAATTAATGTGGAGAGTAATATTAAAATCTCACAATGAATGACATAGTTATGGCCCAGACAAGCTTATTTATGGCCATTTTTGACCTTTGAACTCAAAGTGTGACCTTGACCTTGGAGATATCGACGTAATTTTATCGCGCAACACACCGTCCAATAATGGTTAACAAATGTGCCAATTGATTTCAAAATCCCACAATGAACGACATAGTAATGGCCTGGACAAGCTCAACTATGGCTATTTTTTACCTTTGAACTCATGTGTGACCTTGACCTTTGAGATATTGACGTAATTCTTTCGCGCGACACACCGTCCAATGATGGTGAACAAATGTGCCAATTGATTTCAAAGCCTCACAATGAACAACATAGCTATGGCCCGGACAAGCTCATTTATGGACATTTTTAACCTTTGACATCAAAGTGTGACCTTGACCTTGGAGATATTGACGTAATTCTTTCGCGCAACACACTGTCCAATGATGGTGAACAAATGTGCCAAATGATTTTAAAATCCCTTGATGAACCACATAGTTATGGCCCGGACAAGCTCATTTATGGCCATTTTTGACCTCAAAGTGTGACCTTGACCTTGGAGATATAGACGTAATTCTTTCGCGCAACACACCTTCGCATGATTGCAAACAAATGTGCCAATTGATTTCAAAGNGATTTTAAAATCTGACAATGAACGACATAGTTATGGCCCGGACAAGCTTGTCCCGCCCGCCCGCCAGCCAGCCAGCCAGCCCGCCCGCATTCGCCAATCTAATAACCAGTTTTTTCCTTCGGAAAACCTGGTTAAAAAAATGTTGTAGGGTCGCTAAGAAGAAACTTCCTTTAAACGAAAAATACCATAAAAGCCTAAAATGTCAACTTTGGGATGAAACTTGATGCCCAGGCATAAAGCCTAGTTTTCCCAAAATACGCTTAATTGGATTCAGAACACAAATGTGAAGTGCATATTGAACCTTACTATTTGTTTTCTTTAGCTCCACCATGACAGCTATATGCAATGGCAGGCAGGTGCTGTTGTATGGATCAGAATTCAAAATCCTGAAACAAAACATAAACATAACATGCAACAGGTAATCTCAATAGTTATTAATGTTTGTTTACTACGAATGTTTGTCAAAACAGAAATGCCTAAAGTTAAATCAATGAAAATAAGCATTATTATTTGAGGCAATATTTTGCTCAAGTAAGATTCTTATTCCAACGAGACCTCACATTCCACTTTTGTTTCAAAATTCCTATGCCAAAAGCCCTATTTTCAGAAATTCAAGGGAAAAAAGTCCAAAGTGGCTAGTGGTATTTGACTGGTTATTAAACTTAGCCTAAATTGTACCGTTTTAACATTTTCAGAAAGTTTGGTGACAATCATATGATAACCGGTTGAGTAAAAGAGTGGAAATCTTTAAAGAACCATATTAAAAAAAAATCAAGGACCATAACTACAAAGTATTTGGTGAGATTTTACTGGATGTAGAACTTGGCCTACATTTTATGAAAGTTTGGTGCCAATCACATAAAAACTGGTTGAGCGGAAACCAAAAATTGCGCATTGACTGACATGACAGATTGATGGTTGGACAAAGTGGGAACTGTATGCCTCAAGTCGGGGGCATAAAAATGTGGAGTTTATAGTTTTATTATTGAATTACTATTGTCATACTGGCATCATATTTATGAAATTTAAGAGTTAACTTTTTTTTATATATGCACTTTGTTCACAATAAATGAATAATGGCTCAGATTATTTTAAAATTTACAAATTCCTAAAGTGAAATATTTTCAAACTTATCAAAGACAGTGGCCACCCTTAACTACAGCCTTTCAAAGTGGTGACGAATTGCCCCAAAGGCCACATTTTTAAATTATCACAGGCCTTTTTCTGTCTATTTGGGAAAAAAGTACCTAGCAAAATGGGGATTTTTCGAGTCGGAAATCTTCCAAATTGGGAAGAATTTTCATCGACAAAAGCATTATATGGGCATTATATTTTCCAGCCATTTTGAATAAAAATCATATAAATTATGGTTATATATTTTGTAGGTTGTTTAAAAAATAATATGAAAAGGTCAACACTCAAAATGTGCAGCTCCATGAAATACACATGCATGCCAAATATCAAGTTGCTATCTTCAATATTGCAAAAGTTATGGCCAATGTTTAAGTTTTCGGACACCGCAGACGAGCTGGCTATGACAATACCTCAGGTTTTCTTCGAAAACAGACGAGCTAAAAATCACACATGATAAGCAGGGGTATATAAACTTGCTGAATTATTCCCCTTACTTAGTGGTGATCTTGTAACACTCCCTGAAATTACAGTTGTAGTAGTGCCTCTCAGCAACATTCACAATCACGTCCAGGTTGTCACTGAGCACCTCCAGGCAGTCTGGCAGCTTGGCCACGTCGGGCTTGTCATACTGGAAACAATTGCATGTTCGTAAAGTGTCGTCCCAGATTAGACTGTGCAGTCTGCACAGGCTAATCAGGGACATCACTTTCCTTTTTTAATTTTTTTTTTTAAAGGCAGTCTATTTTTAAGGAAAATCCAATGGCGGAATGTGCCATCCTTGATGAGCCTTTGCGGAGGCTTATCTGGGCATGACACTTTAGACACATGCATGAAGCAGGACTGTCACAGAGCACCTCAAGGAAGTCCAGCAGCTTGGCTACGTCTGGCTTATCATACTGAAAACTGAGACCCGGGCTTAATGCATGTGCGTAAAGTGCCCCAGATTAGCATGTGCACAGGCCAATCAGAGACGTCACTTTCCGCTTTCATGAAAATTTTCATTTAAAGAAAGTCTCTTATGAATGAAAATACAGCTCAGGCAGAAAGTGTTGTCCCTGATAAGCCTGTGCAGACTGCACCTACTAATCTGGGATGACACTTTAGGCATATGCATTAGGCCCTGTTTTACAGGGTTTACTAGATTGTCACTGAGCACTTCAAGGCAGTCTGGCAGCTTGGCCACGTCGGGCTTGTCATACTGGAAACAATTGCATGTGCGTAAAGTGTCGTCCCAGATAAGCCTGCGCATTCCACACAGGTTTATCAGGGATGACACTTTCCGCTTGGCTACATCCGGCTTATCACACTGAAAACAATTAAGTCGTTGTCGTGAAAACAGGGCTTAATGCATGTGCATAAAAAGTCTTCCCAGATAAACATGTGCAATCTGCTCATGAATTAATATGACGTTAGCTTGTTTTCACAGAAATTAAGTTTCATGATGAACCTAATAAAACTAGTTGAGTTAGAGCAGGAAATATCAATTTGGATGATTCAAGGGCAATTAATCAGAAGTGCTTCAGAGCATCTAGCTGGTTATCGAACACGGTCGACATTATAAGCCCACAAAAATCAACACCAAGTTCCATGATTATTTGATCTGAACCATTTAAGTAAAAGAGAGGATAAGAATAAAATTTCACCACTTGTTTTTTACACTTCAAGGACCATAATTGAGAAGTGATTCAGGTGATCAGGCTGGTTATCAAACTTGGCCAAAATATTATGCCCATAAACATTAACAGCAAGTTTTATGATGATCGCATTTAAACTGTTTGAGCAAGATAGCGAACAAGGTTAATTTGGCCATTTTTGTTATAATTCAGGGGACATAATTCAGAAGTGCTTTATTTGCTCTGGTTAAAAAAACTTGACCGAGATATTCTGCCCACAAAAATTTTCACCAAGTTTCTTGATTTGATTTTAACTGTCTGAGTTAATTTTGCCATCCTTCTGCCCGCCGCAGGTATCCCTATTAAATGCTCCATTTTTTAAAAACACTACTGGCTGAAGCTGTCAAAACACCCTTTGTTTATTTAATTGCTTTCACATAATAGTCCGTATACAGCACATGCTGACATCTGATGTGTTCTAATTCAAGGCAAGTCAATGATAACACAAGTGCCAAAATCTGTAACTCTGTGTGGAAGGGTAAATGGTTTCTTTTGTTGGCAGATGATAGCTCCCTAGAAAATTCCCCACACTTAACGCCTGTCAAAGAAGGGACAATTTGAAACTGGTTCAGGACAGTTTTTGTTTGTTTATAGTTGGGTTTGGTGAATTTACATAGTGTTCTGGAATAGTTGGATAACATAATTTGAAGGAAAATCTGGCTTTGTTGAAAGAAGAAAATGTTTCTATGTGGATATTTTTGAACCCGTCTTATAAGAAGGTCGATGCAAAATACGGCAAAATTTACGCAAAAGTGGGAACCCCGTCCTAAAGTCAATCCATTTTATAACCAAAGGAGAACAGTATAAAAAGGCCTGCCATCAGTGACTGATTTTTATTCCTTACCTTTTTGAGTCTATTCTCATACAAGCTTCTCACTAGCTCCACCTCGTCTCCTGGACACTGAGCGTGGAATGGTAGCGAGTCAATCAACTCATGCTCTGTAACAGACAAAAACTTATTGTTTTAAAATCAATCATAATATGCCAATGATCAATTATTCCCATTTCTGTCCTATGAGCTCTAAGTGAGATTGTCCTTTGAGATTGCACCCACGTTGTTGTAGTTGCCATATCCTCTCGGAAAGGTTTTAATTTATGCAAAGTTATTTTAAATTCCGGCATACATGGCAAAGTAATGGCTGAGACAGGCATTTACAGACAGATATCTGGACTTAAGGACATATGGGTGCTTAGTGAAACTGCTATATGCTGCATAAAAATTGCATGATTTTCAAATATTTTAAGCATTTTATTAGCCATGTTAGAAATTATTGTGTAACCCTGGGCTTACTCTGCCATCTGCCAAATTAGTCAATGGCTGCAAATAGACCAATTTGGCTAGAGAAAATTCCATTTGACTACAACTTTTCCTTTATACACACCCACAAAATAACCAAAATAAGTATTCATTTTCCAAAGCGAGTCAAATTTGGCCTAAGAAAATTTTAAGCCAGCAAAGGCCCTGTTTGCAAATCAGAAATATAAGGGGCCAATAGCTTTTTTGGCTCCTAGTTAGTCTACCTTCCTGTGCGGTGAGCATGTGGTGGTTGACTAGAAGATCAAAGGCCTCATAGCAGTACACGTCCTGCCGCAGTGCCTCCCGGAAACACTCCATGGCCAGCGTCCTGTTGTCCATCGCCTCATAGATACGGCCCCGCAGCACGTTGATTGAGCTCTCCATCTGCGAGTTTAAACCTATTTATTTAAGCTCAATTGCATCGACAGCCTTAGGCTTATTAGAAAGCTCTCAAGTGTGTTTCCTTGGTAGAGCCAGTACTTAAGCATAGATCTAAAGAATGCTGCCACAGTGGGGATCGAACCCTTGACCACCAGCTTGCTTTGGACACCATATCCAAGGCTCTCCATCTGTCAAAGATGAGTACAGGTGTGAAGTAGCAAAACACGTAGCTGTGCTCTGGGAAATTGGGTTTATGGCATGTGCGTTAAGTGTCGTACCAGATAAGCTGGTGAAGTTGGCACACTATAATCAGGGACGACACTTTCTGCTTTTATTGTATTTTTTGTTTAGAAGAAGTCTCTTCTTAGCAAAACTCCAGTTTAAACAGAAAGTGTCGTCCCTGATGAGCTTTTATGGACTGAACAGGCTGGGATGACACTCTACATGCATGCATTAAGCCCCGTTTCCCCAGAGCGAGTCTCAACTTATTGTTTAAACCACAATTCAACTTACATGAACATTTTCTACTCCAGCAAATACTGGTTACATCCCAGGAGAATTTAAAGCATATCAAATGACTGAAATATTGATGAAAACGGCTAAAATCTACCTAAGCACAAAAACAACTGCTTCAATTATCTGTAGATAATGAGTCAGGACCACACACATTTTTGCCAGGCTTTGGACTGAAGAGTACATGTATCTTACTGTCTCTATAAGCTTTATGCCTTCTATGCAATCAAGGTAAAAATAAATAAACATGAGCAGCGCTTAGGGAAAACCGGATTTAATGCATGTAGGTAAAGTGTCGTCCCAGATTAGTCTGTAGAGTCCGCATATGCTTATCAGGGGCGCCAAATGGTATATATCTTTAAAAGGAAGTCTTTTTTTAGCAAACAACAAGTTAAGGCGGAAATTATCGTCCCTGCATCGTGCATGCACATGCATAAAGCCCTGTTTTTCCAGAGCGAGGCTCATTAATTTAAATAAAAATGTAGTTAAACTATTAATAAATAAGTTAACAATATCCTACACTTTTACTGGACAGTGGTAGCACATCGGGCTCTATGATACTCTGGTTGGCAAAAGACATACGTCTGTTGATCGGCATCAGGGGATTGTCGGTGAAGTCAACGATTGACAACGCCTCCTGGTATTCATGGCATTCAAACTGAAATAATATTCATGGCACTCAAACTGAAATAATAATCATGGCACTCAAACTGAAATAATATTCATGGCACTCAAACTGAAATAATATTCGTGGCACTCAAACTAAAATAATATTCATGGCACTCAAACTGAAATAATATTCGTGGCACTCAAACTGAAATAATATTCGTGGCACTCAAACTGAAATAATATTCATGGCACTCAAACTGAAATAATTGTTCATGATAATTATACACATTATACATGGTCGTTCATTAGCTAAGATTGTGCTCTTATGTACAGTTAAATTTGGAAACAATGTTTTCTGCGAATACATCTTAAGTTTAGTTAAAACATGGGCTGTCAGTTTTAGTGGCAGCCATTGTGTGACCATGACCTTGTGACCTGAAAATCAATAGGGGTCATCAGCCGGTCATCATCATGCATAACCAATGTCCCTATGAAGTTTCGTGATCCCAGGCCTAAGCGTTCTTGAGATATCATTCGGAAACCATTTAACTGCTTCAGGTCACTGTGACCTTGACCTTTGACCTAGTGACATGAAAATCAATAGGGGTCATCTGCCGGTCATGACCAATGTCGATTTGAAGTTTCGTGATCCCAGGCCTAAGCGTTCTTGAGTTATTATCCGGAAACCATTTTACTGCTTCAGATCACTGTGACCTTGACCTTTGACCTAGTGACCTGAAAGTCAATAGGTCTGCCGTTATCTTACCTCAATAGGTCTGCCGTTCTTGAGTTATCATCTGGAAACCATGTGGTGGACGGACCCACGGATGGACGGACCGACATGAGCAAAACAATATACCCCCTCTTCTTTGAAGGGGGGCATAAATATTACACATAAGAATGTTACTTTTTTCAGTTTTTTGTAATAATAAATAAATATTATCAATTGTAACAGAACATTTTGATAAGTTATTCATGTTATTACAATGGTTCTACATAAATGGGCAGTACTAAAACAAAATCAAATTCAGTAAACAGCTTAGAGTATGGTGTTCCTAGAAACAAAATGTTATAGAGAAAGGACCCCCTGTACTTACATGGCATTTGGCAGCTAGATAACGACAGCATATATGATCCTGCAAAAAATAGAATCAAAAGTATTATGGTAGTTGGCTCAAAATGTCATTCTCTTAAAACCCAAACAGTACCTTCATTTTTCTTTTCAAAATTTTCATTTAATCTGCTATATAACATTGAATTATCCTTTAAAACATGTACTGCCATTATTACCTGAAAGACTGGATAAAAACTACACTACAGTGATTTTTCTTTTACCGATTTCTGACAGAAATCGAGTCCCATTCATTAACAGGGAACAGAGTTATCTAACTTGTTACACTGCTAACAGGGATTCTGTTACGGCCTGGAGATGTGGCCCATAGCTAAAAATTTTGGAAACGAAAATGCCCAATGAAAAATGCTGGGTTAATATCAGTTTTACGGGTAGACTTCATGATAATACATAT
>VMBQ01013470.1:0-15775 GCA_007657795.1 Dreissena rostriformis | reverse complement strand
CAGAAATACAGTCGTGGTTAATCGAACAGTACCAAGCAATGTGTGTCGCGCCTGTTTCGATGCTAGATACGGACATAGATGTACCTTTAGAGCGGATCTACGTGACTCCGTCCATCACGGAGCTTAAGAGAGGCCAAAAAGACCGCAATGGTGTGCATGACACGGACCAGCCCTCACCTTTGGGAACAGATGTAAGCAGCTACAATGGGTTATTGCTTCGTGGCGGAAAGCCGGTTAATACCATTTATATACAAGGAAATCCGGGTTGTGGCAAAACGACGTTTTCAAACAAGCTCGTTCTTGATTGGTGTAAAGCTCAATCGACAAAGGTAACTTCCAAAAAAGACACAAGCAGCGCAACAACTAGCCAGAAAATATCAAAGCCAACAGCATTCAGCGATCTTGACACTTTGCGAGAATACACATTTCTGTTCTTTGTGTCATTACGTGATTACAGTGGATACAAGTGTAACGTCACTCAGATGATTGAGGATGCTATAACATGCAAAAAACTAACTTGGGATGATAGTGTATGGGAACATAAATGTATTGTTCTAACCGATGCTGCGGACGAATGGTATCACGCCGAAATGCCCTTCCCACCGCCATCTGATTCTACATGCAAATGCCATAGAGACCGTACTATGCCGTTATATTTGCAGCGAACTAACATAACCAACATTATAACCGCACGACCCTGGAAACTTTCCGACCTAAACATGAGCGATTCTTTAACGCGCATATTTGAAATTTCCGGCGTATTGGACTACAACACGTTGTCGAACAATGTGTTTCGTGTTTTAGCCGAGAAAGACTGTATATCGGAAAAGGATCAAGAAGCCAAAGCTACTGACTTCTTTAAAGAAATAAACACACACAACTTGGAACATCTCATTACAATACCAGCCATGTGTGTTCAGTTAGTTCATCAGTTCTACGTTGGGCGTTTAACGATGGGTTCACTTTGTGCTTTATACATCAATATGCTAGATATGCACATAGCCAGGGGACTGCAAAAACTTCAAATAGAAGAATTTAACACTGGAGAAAATTCACGTTGGGATAGACCAGATATACTAAGAACAGAAACAGCCGAGTATGTGCAGGCTAATTGGTCACTGGTTTGTTCCGCCAGTGAACTTGCATTTAAAACGCTGACAGACACTAACAAACAAACATCGCTTGTCTTTCGAAAAAACAAAATCACACAATTCATGACGAAAACAGAACTAGATTACTTACTTCAGACAGGGATTATCACAAAGAAAAAGTCGTTGGCACTTTGCCCAGGAAAGATTGTTCCATATATGTTTGTGCACAAAACAATCCAGGAATTTCTAACATCGCTGTATATTGCCATGAATCAGACAGAAATGGACGCAATCATGCAAGCAATACAGATAGCCTTTTGTGATGGTCCGTCTATTTTGGACATAGGTCAGGTGTTCATCTTTACATGCGGAATGTGTCCTCCAGCAGCTGAAAGAATGTCAAAGCACATAATGGATGTCCTCACTAATGAACTGTCCAGAAATGTTCAAGAAGGTTTTGATCTAAATCATAAAGTTTATGAAGTTCAAACTATTGTATGCGATGGCATTATTGAAGGGGCGGCAAACGGGCAAGCGTACTTACATATAAATTACAGTCATATCGTAAATGACAATAGTTTGCTCTTTCATAATCCGAAGAGAATAAAGGCGGCCAAAACCTTAATAGATATGAACATATCCAACATTGTTAGTATTTATACATGTTCTCCTGACGGACAAGTTGACGAATACTGTTTGCAGGAAATTATATCGCAATCGAGAGAAACACTGTTGTATCTTAGCCTCGATCGCCCATGTCACATTGATCTACATGGTACACAACTCAAGTACTTGTTATGTTGCGCAGATATTGATATAACCTCTGTAGACTGCAGCAATATGGTGACATGTAGACTAGAGCACGTAACACCATTAACAGAAAGGGTTCTCTTCGAATCGATGTCAGCAACTGGTGACAACATCAGCTTTCTTTGTGTTTCGAAGCTCACGAATATTCAACTTTTCTGCGAAGCTCTTCAAAACCTTAGACGTCTTCACACGCTTGAATTACATAAAACACAACTTGGTGATGTGCAGCTGCACGATCACTTTCCTGTATCGATCAGGCGAGTAAGGTACTTTCTAACACGTGTTTCCGTTCAAGTTATTAAGGGGATGGTGGAATGGTCAAAGTCATGTGACGCTTGCGTGAAATGTGAATTACACTGGATTACTGAACGTATGTCTGCGGATGAGAAGTATGTCTGTGACTGGATAAAGCAGCAGGACGGAAATGATTTCCATGACCCTTCTGAGCCTTCTATCCGTAAATACTTAACTAGTATTTGCTGGAGCAAGCGTTTAAACCTTGAAGTGAATAATTAAGAAGTTGTTGATTAAATGTGTTATAAGTATGATGAATGTTAGTGTTCTGATGTTATGTATAGAAATAAGAAAATGATTAAATAATGTTCAAAGATTTGTTAAACAATATTTGTGTTAAAATGTGTTTTTTGTTTGTCGGTACTCTGTGTATTAGGTCTGAACACGCCATTGATATACTGCGTGTATGTTTACATTTTCATCCTTTTTCAAAGTTACCTTTCCTCATATTGCTATTGCAGTTTTGTTCGATAACGTGCGGTATTGCATCCATATGTAGTAAAAGCTTGATGCCTATATATAGCCTAGTAGCCTACACAAAAAGCGTTATATATATGTGTCGTGTTCTGAGAAAACTGGGCAAAATGCTTGTGCGTAAAGTGTCATCCCAGATTAGCCTGTGCAGTCCGCACAGGCTAATCCGGGACGACACTTTCCGCCTTAACTTGATTTTTGCTAAGCCGAGACATCATTGAAACGTCAAATCCCATAAACGCGGAAATTGTCGTCCCTAATTAGCCTGTGCGGACTGCACAGGCTATTCTGGGATGACAATTTACGCACTAGATTTATGCCCAGTTATCTCAGAACACGACACATATAACTTATTATATTCGCAATAAAATCAGTTGCGTAACAATATATTAATTTGTTACCAGGAAATCAAGGGAGGCATTTTAATGTGTTTCAATACAAAACAAATCATATTGTCAATTAGTTTATTCTTTATGAATTGGTTAGTCCGTGTTTTGAAATGTTCATACATTTTTTATATGGAAGATACGCTTGCTGCGCTATAAGTTTGGTGGACCTGCTAACATTCCCAGTCTTAAACAAACGGATTCCTAGATATTTAAATGACGAAACTTCTTAGATGTGTTCTCCATATGAACATGTTGCTAGACCGTTGATAAAAAATCATGGCGTTTTTTGTTTTCGAGACATTTATTTAAAATCCCCAGTAAATGCAATAATTTTCTACGTCCTTTTATATTTGGATATTTTGCGAACAGTTCCATGTCACTGGCATAGAAAAGTAATAATAGCTTTCTTCCAGAGATAATATACCCGTTAGGTTTTAGTGTATACCTATACTGAAGAATGATAACGTACATGAGACTTTACGCACACGTACATTTCATATACATGTACCGCGTTTGCAAAGTGGTGACTTTTTTTCGTTACTCAGTTGTATCCTTAGCAGGGAGTGGTTAATACCATCCACACAACTGTTGGTTTCCAAGAAATACGCAATACGATTTTTTTTTCTTTTTCGAGTTTAAACTTTACTTATTTTATCGACTGCACGATGAAATGGAATCAGAGATAGACTTTTATTTTTGAAAACGAAACTGGTTTTACGTTGTTGATAATTAATTGTTCTCAGTGGGCCATCCATCAAGTTTATTACGTAGAGTTTGAGAGCACACTTTTTGCGATAATATTTCTCCATTTGATCCCCCCTGTCGTTTTTTCCGCGTCATTTAAATCACCTTTTTTGAAAACTTGATTTATAAAGCCCCATGATGAGTTGGATTCCCCATGATTCCTTGAACCAATGATAATAACAAATATGGTTTTATTGAGAATTAAGAAATGGCATGATATCATCTGTAGATGCTTTCAATAATTATGCCTGTGATCGGTCGATTCCGGGGCTGTTGATATTATTGTGTAAATGTGTGGCCTTCCTTATGAACAGTTTTTTTTTTCAAAAAAGGTCAAATTTCTCAAGCTATTATACAAAGCGCAATCGAATTGAACATGACTCTAATCTTCAACAATATTTAAAACCCTCATTGCAAAAAGGACAACTACGTCGTTCAACAGGCTTACCTTAATATCGACATGTTAGAAAACGTAAAGGAACAATACCACTTCTAAATTTTAGTGATACAATGAATAATAAAGAAATAAGGGACTGCACACAAAAAACTAATACATCATGGGAGCAGTGGTCTAATGGTAGGACACTGGCCTAGGGATCGAGAGGTCCCGGGTTCGAATCCCGCCATGACCACTGGAATTTCCTTGAGCAAGAAATTTATCCCACATCTGCTCCTTTCCACACAGGTGTATAAATGGGTACCTGTAAGGGAAATTAGCCGTGCCGTGGCTGCATACTGCGCCAAGTTAACGGACGACTAATGACCCAGTGAACAGGAAAAAAATGTAAAGCGCCTTTGAACGCACATCTCGAGCGAAAAGGGCGCTATATAAATGTGGTATAAAAAAAGTAGTAGGTTAAATAATTCTGTAGAGAAAGTTATGGTTCTTATATTCTTAACTTCCCTTAAATGCCCTCTATCATTAATTGAACATTTATTTAAATCAGGTTATTGCTTTATGGGTTATGCACCACTCAAGAAACGGACTATACAGATGAAAATAAATGAAATAACTTTAAAAAAATACTTAAAACCACAGTTGTAGGTCTTGCTCTGCACACTTCCTCTCACTATTCTATAATATTATCAAAAGTTGCATTTAAATAACTTCAAATATCAATGAGTTAAATTCTGCTGAAAAAGTTTTAGTTATTTTACTCTTCACTTTTAATTAAGCTCTTTATCAGTATTTGGGGTTTTATTTGAATCCATTTATTACGTTATAAGTTATGCACCATGCAAGAAACGAACTATAGCCAAAATAAAGGACAATGGATCCAAAAATACCGATAAAAGAGTTGTGTTTGTCGTACTCAACCCATTGACTTAATGTCTTCTAGCAATGTACCAAGTTTCATTTAAATACCTTCAATACTAAGGCAGTAATTCTCTGCACAAGTAAATTGACGAAAAAGGCAATACTTTTTAAGTATCGTTGAGATAAGTATGGTTCTTGTTCTTTCTTCTTCCCTAAATGCCCTCTATTGGTATAGCAAGGTATTTTTAAAACCGTTTAATACCTTCAAAGTTGAGTTCTGCACAAGAATGTGCACTACACAAGAAATGGACAGAAATACTAGGACAAAGGGCAATAACTCCAAAGAAACTGATGAAAGGGTAGTGTGTCTTGAGATCCTGAAGCATTGTTATATGTTATTATCCCCCGCCAGAGGCGGAGGGATATTGTTTTGGCGTTGTCCGTCCGTCCGGCTGTCCGTCCGTCCGTCCGGCACTTTTGTGTCCGGAGCCATATCTTGGAAGTGCTTTGGCGGATTTCATTGAAACTTGGTATGAGTATATATATGGATAAGAGGATGATGCACGCAAAATGACATTGTACACCATCTGTTAATAACGGAGTAATGGCCCTTTGTTTTGTAGTATGTTCATCCGTCCGATTTGCACCCATCCTTAAACAAAAGATATGTTGCGGGGGATATCAATTCTACGAATTTGCTTGTTTATATTGTATACATGCTGCCGATTTAATTTAACATACAGCATTCAGCGTTCAGAACGCGTGCTTCCAAAACACGATTATTTTAATTTGGAATACATTTCCCGAAGACAATCAAGTTGTAAAAACTTAGCATAGTGTATGAATAGCGGCACATGAAAAAAATCGGCATCAACAAGAAGTGTTACGTCTATGCAAAGTTTGCAATATATCTTGTCTGCCAGATCTTGCAAAGAAAATTAGATTAATACATACACCATCTTATAAACAATTGGTGAGATACTGGAGATTCTATCAGGGATGAATAGCAGTATGTAAATGAAATTTATATAATAATATGAATTGAAACCTTTTAAGTTCAATACACAGTTAAAACGTTATTAGCAATTAATGACATTGAGCCGAAATTTAATTTAACTTATAAACGTATAAGATTTTATCAGACATCTAACGTGCGCTAAAACGATGTATAGTGTTGTAAAAATGAAAATGCTAAAACGACGGAGATTTTGGAGCTGGTTGTTATGGCGGAATCGGGCGCAGATGCGTTGTTTTTAATCCGGAAGTAAGACTGTCTCTTGTCGGAGTGGGGCCGAACAGTTCGGGTTCGAGCACTTGTCTAGAGAACGCGACGTGCAACGGTATCCTTCCAATGGTGCGTGTTGTGAAAATCGAACGCGTGTATAAAGGGCATCGAGTGGAAATAACAAATATTTCAGTGGTGTATATAACGTGAATACGCGAAAGTTATTATGATTATGTACGCGCGCGGAATAGCTACACGTGACCACGTGAAAGCTGATTAGTGAGAATAAACATCTTAAATATGTCCCATGTTCCCGATAGCTGACCAATCAGAATACATATCTAAAATATGGCCATATGTCTCCTATAGCTGACCAATTGGAGTACATATCTAAACTATGTTCTATGTTCTTGACAGCTGACAAATGAGAATACATGTATTAAATATGTCATAAAACCCCAATAAATGACAACTTGAATGCATATTTAAAATATATCCCATGTACCTGAAATCTGGCAAATGAGAATACAATCTAAAATATTTCATATATCTCCTTGTATTTTTACACAAATTCCCACGCATATGAACGACCAAATCATGTTTTTTTTTGTTGAAAAAGTAAAATTGTTGCCGAGGGTGACTTTATGCTGATTTCGAGGATGACTAGAATCGGCTTGAAGCCACCCCGGGTGACAAGAATCGGCTTCATGTCACCCCGGGGGACTACAATCGGCTTCATGTCACCCGGGGGTGACTAGCTTGAAGTCACCATAGGGTGACAAGAATCGGCTTCTAGGCACCCCCGGGTGACTTGCTGGCCATTTCAGGTCGACAATGACCCAATGAGCGTCAGTTGGTAAACAAGTTTGGACTTTCAATCGCATTTATACTGCCATGTACACGTATTTGTATAACTGACGGATAAAATATGCAATAATAATGTTCTTCTGGACTGTTTGGCCAGTTTCACGCACTATAGTCTAGTAGGAACGAAGGTCCACGGTGCATGATTGGATTTTGTTTTAATAAGCTGATGATGTTTTACATTGTCTTTGGTAAAAGAACATTTTTGTTCCCAAGAAAAAAAGTGTTCCCACGGGGTCTAAATGCAAGATGGCCGCCAAGATGGCCGACCAAAAACCTTGAAAATATCTTTTTTTCGCAAATGACCCAAACAACATATTTTTTCCTCTATTTTGGCAAGCTTTTTAATTTAAGCAATTAAGAACATATTATTCTTATTAAACAAATTATTGTTCTGGTGAAATATTATACATTTAATGAAAACTATGACTATATATATGAAAAAAGGTACAAAAAAACATTTGTTTTTTTGCTTATGACATGTTTCAATTTGTACCTGAAAAGCAGTTTTGATACAATTATCATCCTAACAAGATTTATGCACACCTATGGGACTAAGGAATATAATAATATAATATTTCATGTGAATATTACCAATAATTGTGATATACAAGACAAGAAAAGTGGGTGGGGTAAATGACAAATATGAAGAAAAACTGCCTAATGTGCATGCTGGTCTATTTTGAGATATACTAGCATTTTTTTTACTTGTTATGTTTATGTATGTTGGTCTCATTTGATACTTATATGTGCATGATTATTGTTTTTAAAAAATAAAATACATTTCTGTTACTGATTATAGTAAAAATCAAGAAAAAATATCATTTATCAACAAAGGGCACTAAAATCTCTCACACTAAGCACTAGTAGAAACGTGCGCTTTAGCTGCATGATTGGAAGGTTTTAATTAAATATGTTGATGATGTTCTACATTGTCTTGGGTATAAGAAAACCTTTATTCCCACGAAAACTTTTGTTTTCATGGGGTCTTAATCCAAGATGGCCGCCAAGATTGCCGCCCAAAAACCTAGAAAATACCGTGTTTTCACAAATAACACAAACAACATGTAATTTCCACAATTATGGTCAGGGTTCTTTTAAATTTAAGCAATTTATAACATATAAGTCTCATAAAACAAATAAGTTGTTTTGTGAAATTGAATAATACATTTAGTGAAAAACATGATTAAATACATGAACGATCTTTACAAAAAAAACTTATTTTGTTTGGCTTATTATATGTAATTAGAATATACATTCAACTAACTCATAACAGTATTTTTAATGTAAAAAAAGGAAAAAAAGATCATATTTGCACAGAGGTAACGCATTAAAATCTTTCACTTTGAGCAAATAACAAACACTGCTGTTAGTTATCACTAAATATACATTGTCCACTAACATCATACTTATTTCGAAACAAACAGTGTCATTGTTTTACAAAACACTACTTAGGATGTGTTTGTGTTCATTTTTTTTATTTTTTTTATTTTTTTTTATANTTTCCCACCTGTTCAACCCTGGAATAAAAATTGTTACTGATGTGTTTGCATAACAATGTTAAACTATTCAAAGTCTCGCCGTTCTATTCCGTGCAATCGTATAATCTGCGTTCTTGCAAAGCCCGCATAATCGTGTTTAAGACCGTGTCGCTGCAACCATGTAAAGTTGTCACCATATATTCAGACGCGATGATATATTCGATCATTAACTTGACATTTTATTTCAATGAATTTATATAATTATATGCAAAAAGTAATCGAAGCTACTGCAATGAATTTGTAATGTTGCCTTTACACATAATAAGTTTTTAAATACATATCTCCATTCCTTTCAAATGATTGATATTCATTCCTTTCAGAGTATTAAAACCATTTTTAAAGACGCGTTTGTAAATTTTATTTGCAGTCAATTATATCGGATTGGTGGACGTTTTATCCAACTGTCATGCTGATAAATTGCTTTTCAATCTTCTTTATATAGAAATGAATGTTCATTATTCCTGAATAGCCTTACACTTACAGCGCGGTTCAAACAAATACAGTCTGGTGCTTAAATTCGCTTGATCAATTCTTCAATTTGTATTTCAATTACTTGTACTTACTTTCGTTGGAATGTTTTCATATAGGACTGAATAGGAACAAACTAGCACATTAAATCCACATATATACTCAAGTTCTACAAATATTTTCCTCGCAATTGATTGTTATAGTTTATGCGCGTGTGTGTGTATTTCAAAGTGTATGAGGTCCTCCCGCGTCTACATTATGTGTGAACCCAGAGTCGGTTTGATCACTTCCAGATTAACTCACTTGATTTTTCTTAGCAAGTCAAATGGGAAACCATTGATATATTTAAACAGCCATACAAAGCAAGAGTTGAATGTGAAACTAATGTGTTTCTCGTGTTAAGAAATATTGAGCAGAAACACTAAACTTCAAAACGAACATCATAATAATGCTCAACAATCTGTAAACACAATGTCAGTGTCTTTTAATTCGAATGTTATGAACAGCACTAAACTACAACATTACAACTACAAAATATCGTTAAAAGTGTAAGACGTAAAAATGTTTTTTTTCCCATTAATCCATTGGATCCTTTTTATGCGGACCGTTATTGTTTTTGTTTTGTTTAGACGGCACTCTGCCATGAGCCTTATATAATTTCACAAAATTCGTTTTTCCATGGAATTTGTATGCAGTACAGTTAAATATCTGTTTAAATCAATGCTTTCCCATTTCATTTGGTTGTTTTTTTTTTAAATAATTTCGGAGTTGTTACTGTTTTCTCTGATTGTCTGTTTACTGTATGTTCTTTGCAAAAAAATAATCGTCAACATAATTGATAATGTTGTTAACTTAATTTTTTAATTGTTGGGTTATTTTTTTGAAATTTTCGCATTGTATATTAAATGTAAAAATCCCTAAACATTAATTGTCATACCATAAGACTTGGGTTATTTCCATATCAATTAGAATATGTATGTATTTGGTGTATGGTGCCACTAAAATTTACTATTTTCTAATATATTATGTATATGTTTACAATTTATCAATTTACATAAATAAACTTTGTCTTACAGCAAAATATGTTTTTATAAAATCTTGTCTAAACTGATTTAAGTAAATGTAAATAAACTACCGAGCCATTTCTTATTTAAAGAGGTTTTTTGTATATAGTATATCAAGTTACATCAGTATATCAAGTTACATATTTTAACTTTGTCTTACAACAAAAATCTTTTTTATTAAATATATTGTTAACTAATTTAAGAAAACATACATAAAATACTGAGCCATTTCTTATTTAAAGAAGTTTTGTAAGCAACTCTTTTTAGTCCATTCGCTCTATGTCCGGTCTTGTTAAAGGAGTTAACAGATTGGGTTGCCAGGGGTATCCACTGTCTCAAAGAAGCCACACTCTTCGCAAAGGGGTTTTTCATACATACATTCCAGCATTAGAATTACTGCATATGAATGCTTCGTGCGCGAAACCCGGACATCGTGACACAATGTTCAAAGCATCTTTTTATCGTCACTTATGCTAGGAACATCAAGCACATGGACATCTTTCCTTTTACATACAGATGCTCATCTACAACAGGGGCGATCATAGGTATCAATGCAAGCAACTGTACACTGTTATTTATGATATAATAGGTGGGTTGCAATTTCATATTTCTGTGCATTTAAAGGATTGATGAAACTTCGCTGAATCGCACTACATGACCCGAATTTTAAAACCTTACTCATCTTATTAATTTCTGCAACATTTATTAATGCATCACCAAAAAGAATTTGCGCCTGTGATTTAAGTCTGTGTAAGTGATCCAAATTAGTTCATGCACACCATTGTGGTGTATGATCAGCTGGACAGGTTATGATTGTTCATAACTTTAAGGGTCAGTTAAGATAAATGTCTGTTAACTTCAGACCCAAACAAAATTAATTTTAGAAAATCAAACATTTTCAAATTATAAGAGTAAACCGATTTGCTTACAATTAATAAATATTAACGGGTTGAAGGGTTAAAAATTAGTCACATAAATAGCTTGATCCAAAAATCAAAGGCTGTAAGCTCAAATGGCCGTAAAGTTTTGAACAACCAGGTCCTGCACCGGGAACAGAGTCACGCATGGTATGGTCTCGTCACAAACTTCCTGTCCTGTGTCACACAGGGACATGGGAATGGTACCGGTTAAATTTGAAAAATAAGCATTTTTCAATTTAGCTGGAATATTTGTTATTGTAACTTTTTCGCCAAAACCTGCACAACAATAATAGATAAATGCACAACACACCTTTTTTGACACTTGGGTAAAAGTGAATTTATTTATGCCTGTATATACATACAGACTTTGATTCGGTTTTTGTCATTTTGAGTTTTTCTCTCAATTGTGTATAATAAAATGTATTAAATGTTTTAGTAAACGAGGTAAGCGCTTTACCCTCTCCCCCTTTTTACCTCTCTCTCTGTTTCAATGTGAGAGATGTTAATGCGTTCCCTCTGTGCACATATGATCTGTTTTTCCATATTTCTACATTAACAATTTTGTAATGATTTTGTGTAATATATATTCTAATTACATACACTATACATGCATTTATCATTGTAAAAAATCCACAAACATGAACACAATAATTTTAATTATGTTAGTATATCTGAAAATATATCAACATGTAAATTGGGCATTTTTTCTTCATATTTTTCATTTACCCCACCCATTTTATTTGTCTTATATACCACAATTATGGATCATATTCACATTAAATAATATGTCATAATATGCATAAGTCTCGTTGTTGTGTATAAATGTAGTTTGCATAATAATAACATCTAAACTGCTTTTTCGGTACAAATTAAAAACATGTCTTAAGCCAAACAAAACTAGTTTTTTTTGTAAAGATCTTTCGTGTATTTAATCATGATTTTTATTAAATGTATTCAATTTCACAAAAAAAAATTGTTTTATAAGACTTTTATGTTATCAATTGCTTAAATTAAAAAACCTGACCAAAATCGTGGAAATTACATGTTGTTTGAGTTATTTGTGAAAACACGGTATTTTCTAGGATTTTTGGATTAAGACCCCATGGGAATAAAAGTTTTCGTGGGAACAAAGGTTTTCTTATACCCAAGACAATGTAGAACATCATTAACATATTTAATTTAAACCATCGAATCATGTACCTTGAGCCCACGTTTCTACGTGCTTAATGTGAGAGATTTTAGTGCCCTTTGTTGATCAATGATCTTTTTTCTTGATTTTTACTATTATCCATACGGCCGCAAAGGGTATCAGCATGACTAACATTAGTTTGTTGTAGAGGAGCATGAGGGATACCTTATCGAGTTTTCCATTTATTTAGAGGATATAAGTTTTGGAACTTCAGGGGATTAGATCGAGCTATTAAATGGCGATTTTAATTCACCTGTAATCAGAAAAATAATATGTTCACTAGTGGTACGCAGTCATATACAGCAATCTGTTTGAGCCCATATCGCGGTCTTAAATTATTTACGACAGACGACGCAGGAGAATTCTTCTTCACAAATACTGCGAGCACTAATTGCTGATATAAGATTAAAGCAACATAATTGAACAATATTTTAAATATACAACACATCACCCGTTCATGGTACTGTAGGGTATATCTCTCGCTGAAGTGAACGAAGGTTAAAAATGTATCAGGTAGTTAAAATAAATTTAATGTAGTTTTCGTTAATAAATACCACAGGGCCATTTAAAACTTTAAGCGAACCAAGTCCTTTAGAATGTAGAATGAAAAAATAGAGGTAATGACCGCTGATAACAATACAATCATCGATGTAAATATACATTTAATGAGCGCTGTTGAACTTTTAGTTTTAAAGCTACCTTTTCACATGTTTTGGTATGTTAGGGAAGTTTGTAATTGAATGCTTTAAATTGATAAATGTTAACATTTGAACTAAATAGCCCCAGTAGTACACAATAAAAATAAAACGGTAATCCACAACTGGGTCTAGTAACCGTGCACTGATCCTTGGAGTAAAAGTCTAACGTTTAAACCATCTGCACTGATGTATTTTATACTATTTATATAAGCAATCCTCGTAATGTCACAAAATATAACGATAACAGAACTCTCCAAATTATTCAATCGTTTCGCGTTTGTAACGCTTTATAATGTTCAGGTTTTGTAATCGTCAAAAGATGCAAACAATGGATATTTTAGAGCATGGTAAATGTTCAGTATTACTGTTTCCTCGCAAATATCATAACTACAACGAAAACATGCAAATCTGAAACATTTTTTTTTCAATTTACCCAATCGTGAAAAGGCCCCTTTAAATGTTGCATGGTGTAAAATAGAAAGACACGTACACGTGTAATGACATATTTCACTACTGGATCCGCCATTGAAGCCTTTGTCTCGTCTGATATCAAATACCAGTATACACAGGAACCCTCATGGCGATTGACATGTGTAATAACAATCGGGGACATAAATCATAGCCACAATTGTGGCAGTGAAGTAAATGCTTAACAGTGTAAGACTGCTTATTTTACTCACTTATCCAACAGAACTTATCAGTATACCTTCGCTTATAATTTGAACACAAAAATCATTTTTTTTATCTGTCCAACAGTGGGCAACGTTAACTTTTTAATTTTGTCCGTACATTCAATATGATAAAACCATTGGTCTTCTGATGGTACATTTCAAACGCAAAGATTAGGGCCTGGTTGCTCATAACCTCAACAACTAGTTCAGCTAACAGCCGTTTATAATTGCATATGATTGATAAAAAAAACGTTGCTTTCAAAATAAATGTTATTTGGGTCTGAAGTTAACAGACTGTTACCTTAACCGGAGGTTAGAGTTTTGAGCAACCAGGCCTAAGATCTGAGCAGGAATATTATCAAACCAAACGTAAGGTAAGGTAACCGCTGCACGTAGTTTACCAACCTCCGCGCAGAGATTTGACTGGAACCAGCAGAGCTGGATCGAATCCCTGTCGTCATAACCAACCACATGCTGATAGCCGAGCCACGTGATACAATAATGGCGTCTAACAGTATCAACGGCATAGATAGCAATGTGTATACGCCGAAAAAGAAAGAGCCGGAGAATTGTTTTTTTTCGTGGAAACAACATAGTTTTTAGTTTAACCGGAAAAAATCATATATATAATGATATTTAAATCCCTGCAGTTATAACCAACTTCGTCATAATAGGCGAGCCACGTGGTACAATAATGACGTCTTACAGTATCAACGGTTATTTTTTATGTTTTTTTAAAGTTATTTTTACTTTTTTAGTTTAAGTAATTAATTTTTGTATTATGAACCTAAACATATTCACCATTTTCAAAATATAAAATTAAATGATACTACTTTTCAAAATATAATACCTTAAAAAAAATTGACCTTTGACCTTGAAATATGACCTTGACCTTGCCATAAATAAAGGACCACGAAGGTGTGTATGATAGAAATGCAATACTGCTGCAGCTTCTGGAGTTTCACTTCTTTATATTGACCTTTCACCACTCAAAATGTGCAGCTCCGTGAGATACACATGCATTTAACTTTTTTGTTGACCTTTGACCTTGCAGGATAACATTGCCCTTGACCTTTCACCATTCAAAATGTGAAGCTTCATGAGATACATATGCATGCCAAATATCAAGTTGCTATCTTCAATATTGCAAAAGTTATGACAAACGTTAAAGTTTTCGGACGGACGCACAGACTGACGGACAGACAGACGGACGGACTGACAGTTCAACTGCTATATGCCACCCTACCGGGGGCATAAAAATAACATCCTACCGAACCTGGTAGAATTTTCTTGTGATGGCAGAGGTTGTATGTGAAAGCATGGAACGACAACTCTGCATGGAGATTGGTAGTTAACACATTCTTCAGTTGTCTACCTCGATATTATTATTCATATAGTTTACTTCCGTTACAAAGAAAACCCACATATCTTGTGAACAGGTCATGGTTTTAAATCAATGCAAACGATCAACTGATATCGAGTGAGTTATGGTGTTGCAGTGATATTATGGAAATGCCATAAAGTTCAGTTTGGTAAGTTGTTACATCGATTATTGTTGTTAATGTGCGTACTACGATGTTAAATAATTAAGAATCTATGCACTTTCGATTTCATTCAAAACTGTCGACTGTGATTTATAGTACAGGCTGTGGAAGGGTATACCCGGACGAAATTGGAACAGATTTGAAACTTATATTTTCTGAAAGGTTATAGCTTGTAGATTCTGAAATCACAAAATTCCCGAAAATTCCCATCCGGAAAACCTCAGAATCCAAGATAGCGTCCAAGATGGCCGCCGTAAGTTAAGATCAGAGGTACTATGAGCACTTATTAGATTATTTCTTTAAAAGAATAACTCTTTTTGTGCCTAAATCTTTTGAAATAAGGATATAATAGCATAATTTAACAAATCGCTTGTTTTCAGACTAAAATAACCAATATGGCATCCAAAATGGCGTCCAAAATGGCGGCCATTTACATATAAAAGCCCTTTTTTCTAAATTATTAAAACAATTTACAGTATTTTATTGTGGAAATTGTTTCCTTCATTCACGTAATGTCACAACAATAACATG
>VMBQ01013469.1:0-17333 GCA_007657795.1 Dreissena rostriformis | reverse complement strand
TTACAAACTAAATAAAATAAAGACATGTTACTACAGTTTAAAAAATAAGAAAATCTTTCAACAAATCTCATTAATTTAAAAAGAGGCTTTTTCAATTTATCAATCAACAAGAAGTTTTTACAATTTTTTTCCTAAAGACATTCTTTTCACTGCCACTATAATAACTATAATCATTTGACTTATTTTTTTATTTAAAATAACGAACTTGCACAAAGGATGTGTGTTAACAATTGCATAGGTACACATATCTCAATCAAATATTTGCTAAAGTTATGAAAAATGTTTTGATATTTTTTCATATTGTTTATCTTTCATCTATACAATACTCCTTTTTAACATAATCAGAAATTCCATGTTCCAATGAGCCGCGTTCTGTGTGCAAAGGCTTATCAGGGACGACACTTTCCACTTTTAATTTTTTTTTTGTTCAAAAGAAGTCTCTTCTAAACAAAAGTCCAGTAAAGGCAGAAAGTGTAGTCCCTGATCTGGGACAACGTTCTACGCAAATGCATTAAACCTTGTTTTAACAGAACACGGCTCGAATGGAACCCAAAATACCTTCTTCTGGTGGGAGACAGAAGGTGCGACCACACCCCAGGTGGACTGTGTCTCCAGATAGGAGCAGGGAACCAAAGTTCTCATGTAGACTGGTACCCTCTAATTTGTCTTGAAGACACTTCCTGTCATCTGGAAGACTGGTACACTATTCACAAACATGAGTTTAAGTTTGTAGTAGAAAAATTAAGTTATAAAGTGTTTTTGCACAAAAAAGCATGTTGTTGAAGTGTTTTGTTAATATGCTTAAATCATTCATGTCAAGTATGACACAGCCATCAAATTCTTTATGAGCACATGAATCCACATTTACAAATACAAATTTAACAAGACTATTGCCATGCAATTATGTCCCCTACCGGCTCCACCATTGTCAGATTTTTTCATTTTTTTTATAAATTTGTTGCCGTATAAGCATGTGCAGTCAGCAACCAGAATTTTTGCCGTAGGAACAAAATGAAATAACGTGCATAATTTCCATATTGCCATCTATCCATGTTTCAAGTTTCATGAAAAAATATGAAGAACTTTTAAAGTTATCGCAGGATCCAGAAAAGTGTGACAGACTGACAGACAGACTGACTGACTAACAGACAGACTGACAGACAGAGCGCAAACCATAAGTCCCCTCCGGTGAAACCGGTAGGGGACAATTATTGCATTTCCTAGCAATTTTGTGTAGAAAAATAAATACAGATTTCTAGCATAAACATTTTATTAGGCATTCAGAGATTCAATAATTTTAGATGTAATAAAATACATGAGTTATCAAGTAAGCCAAATTCTGATATTATTACTAGTGTGTAAAAAAATTGTCAAAAGCCCGCCTATGTAAATCAGAGATTAGATTGCCATTTAATGAAAATCCATGAAAATTTCACCGGTTTACAAAAGAATTCAGCAGCGGAAGGCTTATGGGTTTGTACTCTTTTTGATCACTGTAAAGACAGAACTTAAAAGCCGCGTCTTAGGAAAATTGGGCTTAATAAATGTGCATAGTGTCGTCCCAGATAAGTCTGCACAAGCTAATCAGGGATGGCACTTTCCGCTTTGATGGGTTTTTTTCGTGTAAAGAAAGTCTCTTCTAAATGAAAATTAATTTTGTTTACAACAAGTCGTCCCAGATTAGCCTGGGCAGTCTGCACATGCTTATCTGGGACGACACTTTACGCACATGCATTAAGCCCGGTTTTCCCAGAGCGAGGCTTAAATGAGGACTCACCGCCCAGGAGCGATACCGGGGGATGTGATCCGTCAGCAGAAGGAATGTACCGTCCAGTCGACAGCTGTCATCTGACACAGCGAGAACAAAACAGTTGTTTTAAGTCACATTAACACTCAAAATAAACGAATATTTCATAAAATATTTATTAAAAAAAATTTTACCCATAAAAAATCAGTGTTCCTTATAGCAATAGCCAAAATTTCATTGCTAGATGTCGTGTGGTAACATAGATTTAACAAGATACAAAATGTTTATTTTTTTATATTTTTTTGAGGTACAATATATTCAACACATATGTTCATGTACCAACTTAGTGTTTGTGTGTTGAATAAAAAGATATTGTTACGGGAAATTAAAACGGAAAATATTGTACCACATAAAAAAAAAAGAGCATTTTGTATCTTGTTAAATCTATGTTACCCGACAACAGCTAGCGTTGAAATTTTGGATATGGCTTTAAGGAACACTGGTTGTTTAAGGGTTAACTTTATTTTATGAAATTTTCGTTGATTTTGAGTGTTAATGGGGCTTTAAACCCTTTCTGGCTCAGAAGAAAAGTGCAAATGGCTATATGCAACAAGCATCAAAACCAGAACAGCCTGGGAGTAACTCGCAGGCTGTTCAGGTTTTATGCTGTTTGCTGCTCATCCGTATCTTAGGGTTGGCAATGAAGCCTTTGAAACTTATATCTAATTAGAAAGATGTTTAATTTAATTTGATTATCTAAGGGACTACAAACTGGTAAAAAATGCTTATCTGAGTGGTAACGGGTTAAATAAATGCGCAGAGGGGGTTAACACGTGATAGTCAAGATGGCGACGTCCATGCCGATGCATTTTTCAATGTTTTATACCGTTTATTACTTGTATTATTTTTTTTAAAATGCCGCTCACTTTCCATTCATATCAGCAAGAAAGTCACTAGCGTTTATTTCGTATTAATATTCGCTCTATATCTTGACTTTACTCGCAGCAAAATTTCTTAGTGGGATGACCTTATTCCACTAACAAAATTTGCAGTAAGTAAAGACAAGATATAAAGCGAATTTTAATACCAATAAACCCTAATCACTTTTTTACTGATGGGCTGGAAATTTAGCGTCATTTAAAAATTAAACAAAAGTAATAAAGGGTATAAAACTGCGAAAAATACCTGTCTCAGCAGGACGTCGCCATCTTTACTAACACGTGATTACCCCCTCTGAATGCGTGTTGCAGCAAGAATGATGGTGACACACTTCTTTTTTCCATTCAATACCAAATAAACACTTTAAAATGTGCCCATTTGCAGCATATTTATTTCACAATTGTAATGTTGTTAAAAAAGTTACATTATCAAGTCATCTATTATCAAAACTGCCAGGCTGAGAACGCCCTCTTCAAAATGTACCAGTTGCTTTAAAAACGGTGTTAATATTGACACTGCGTAATAGAATGTCAATGTCCTACCAGACCCCGGGTCGTATTCACAAAACAATTCTTAGTCTAAATTCTAAGATAAAAGAATGTTCTTTGACTTGGAATATCAAATAATTGCTTTAATTTTAAGTCAAACTTGGCATTAATAACCTCTATCTACATGATTATTTATGAAGAACATTTTGTTAAAGACATAATCACCAGTGGATGCCTGTATACATGTACATTCAAATGCTGGACATATTTTTCTTGGTTCTAAGTCTATTCTATTTTCCTAAGTCTAAGAATGGATGGGTGAATAAGGGCCCTGACGTCTGAGTCTACAAATTACTATGAGAAGAAGAGATATTCCAGTGTGTTGCAGTAGTCTGCACTCTATCAACTGAGCTAACCGACCCGACAAATGAATCTGAGAATGCCCTCCTCTTTAAAATTTACTAATTTATATCAAATGGCATAATTATCAACTACAGCATACTGTAACAAATAACGTGAACCAAACTCTGGGAAAATGAGGGTTTAATATATGTGTGAAGTGTCGTCCCAGATAAGTCTGTGCAGTCCACACAGGCTAACCAGAGACAATACTTTCCACTTGTATGGTATTCTTCCTTTTAAGAAAATCCCTTCTCTAACCAAACATCCAGTTAAGGCGGAAAATGTCGTCCCTGATAAGCCTGTGCATACAGCCTGGGCTAATCTGGGACGACACTTAACGCACATGAATTAAGCCCCGATTTCCAAAGCGTGGCTCAATGTCAGCATTAAACACCGTTATCCCAGAGTGTGAATCAATGTCAGCATTAAACACCGTTTTCCCAGAGCGTGAATCAATGTCAGCCTTAAGCCCCATTTTCCCAGAGCATGACTCAATGTCAGCCTTAAGCCCCATTTTCCCAGAGCGTGGCTCAATGTCAGCATTAAGCCCCATTTACCCAGAGTGTGGCTCAATGTCAGCATTAAACACCGTTTTCCCAGAGCGTGACTCAATGTCAGCATTAAACTCCGTTTATCTAGAACATCACTTAATGTCAAAGCCCTACCCGTCTGCTGGACCCTGATCTCTGAGTCCACAAACGACTCGGAGAAGACGAGAGATCCGAGGGTTTGGCCGGGCTGAGAGATGCTGGGAACGTCGGAGATCACGATGGATGCCATCTTGACCAGCAGGCTCCTCTCTCCCTCCGACAGGGGCTGCTGTCTGCATACGGAAAACATCACATTGTTGATAATATGAGCTGCTTTCTGGGAAAACTGGGCTTAATGCATGTCCTAAACTGGATTTTTGTTAAGAGACTTTCTTTAAATGAAAAAGTCAATAAAAGCGAAAAATGTCGTCCATTATCGGACTGCACAGGCTAAAACGGAACTACACTTTCATGGCTTAAGCCCAGTTTTCCCAGAAGGCGGATCACATCAAAGTTCAGTAACTAAGTTTAACATGATTTTACTACACTTTACTGTAAAAACAATAAGAACATTTGTTGAATTGACATCCCCCGCCAATGTTGTTATTAAAAGAGTGTGTGTAAGGACAATTGTTGTGCCTTATTCAGCTATCCATGTATAGACTCACCACCAAGTTTAAATTTAAGCTAAAAAGAGCTTATAAAAAGATATTTTTAAGGAATAAATGGTGATAATATTGATTATCTCAATTGATATATTCCCTATTTAACACTACCTGCCGTGCATGTCTGTAGCACACATTCCCCATATGACATTACCTGCCATGCATGTCTGTAGCACACATTCCCTATATGACATTACTGGCCATGCATGTCTGTAGCACACATTCCCCATATGACATTACCTGCCGTGCATGTCTGTAGCACACATTCCCCATATGACATTACCTGCCATGCATGTCTGTAGCACACATTCCCCATATGACATTACCTGCAGTGCATGTTTGCAGCACACATTCCCTATATGACATTACCGGCCATGCATGTCTGTAGCACACATTCCCCATATGACATAACCTGCTNCAGTGAACATGGAAGGATCAAGGAATGTTCCAGTCAAGGTGGATTCTTCATTCACCAGCACATCACCTCATTAACCAGTGAGCATGGAAGGATCAAGGAATGTTCCAGTCAAGGTGGATCCTTCATTCACCAGCACAACACCTAATTAACCAGTGAACATGGAAGGATCAAGGAATGTTCCAGTCAAGGTGCATCCTTCATTCACCAACACAACACCTCATTAACCAGTGAACATGGAAGGATCAAGGAATGTTCCAGTCAAGGTGGATCCTTCATTCACCAGCACAACACCTCATTAACCAGTGAACATGGAAGGATCAAGGAATGTTCCGGTCAAGGTGGATTCTTCATTCACCAGCACAACGCCTCATTAACCAGTGAACATGGAAGGATCAAGGAATGTTCTAGTCAAGGTGGATCCTTCATTCACCAGCACAATGCCTCATTAACCAGTGAACATGGGAGAATGCAACTTTTTCTGCCAGCAATAACAAACACCAAAATATAGAATCACTCAAACATTTCGTAGATTGGGATAATTGGATGCGATAATCCCAAGAAACAAAAGAGGCGCGCTGCTAATTTGTCCCTCAACCATTCTTTTTTTGTCATTTGTAGGAAAGGGCATACTGGAACAATCTTTCACAAATATCAGCCAGTTCTGTAATTGGCAAATCACCATTATGTTGGTTACACATTGGTCATNTGACATAACCTGCCGTGCATGTATGTAGCACACATTCCCTATATGACATAACCTGCCATGTATGTCTGTAGCACACATTCCCTATATGACATTACCTACCATGCATGTCTGTTGCACACATTCCCTTTATGACATAACCTGCCGTGCATGTATGTAGCACACATTCCCTATATGACATTACCTGCCATGCATGTCTGTAGCACAAATTACCTATATGACATTACCTGCCATGCATGTCTGTAGCACACATTCCCTATATGACATTACCTGCCGGGCATGTCTGTAGCACACATTCCCTACATGACATAACCTGCAGTGCATGTCTCAAGCACACATTCCTTATATGACATTACCTGTCATGCATGTCTGTAGAACACATTCCCTATATGACATTACCTGCCGTGCATGTGTGTAGCACACATTCCCTATATGACAAAACCTGCAGTGTATGTCTGTAGCACACCTTCCCTATATGACATTATCTACCGTGCATGTATGTAGCACACATTCCATTTATGACATTACCTGCCAAGCATGTATGTCACACACATTCCCCATATGACATAACCTGCCGTGCATGTATGTAGCACACATTCCCTATATGACATTACCTACCGTGCATGTCTGTAGCACACATTCCCTATATGAAATTACCTGCTGTGCATGTCTGTAGCACACATTCCCTATATGGCATTACCTGCCTTGCACGTCTGTAGCACACATTCCCTATATGACATTACCTGCCTTGCATGTCTGTAGCACACATTCCCTATATGGCATTACCTACCGTGCATGTCTGTAGCACACATTCCCTATATGACATTACCTGCTGTGCATGTCTGTAGCACACATTCCCTATATGACATTACCTGCCATGCATGTCCGTAGCACACATTCTCTATATGATATTCTCTATATCACATTACCTACCATGCAAGTCTGTAGCACACATTCCCTATATGACATTACCTGCCGTGCATGTCTGTAGCACACATTCCCTATATGACATTACCTGCCATGCACACATTGCCTATATGCCATTACCTGCCGTGCATGTCTGTAGCACACATAGTGAATGAGATCTTGGGAGCTGACTTCTGGAATGTCTGTACCACGCAGTCTTTGGCAGTTCTGCAGGTCTCTTCAAATGTCTCAAGAGCCACTTCTGCAGCCTGTCACAAGTAGAAGAACAAGATTAAATGGCTATGCACATTTTAATTATTTTAACTTTCAGATAAAACATTAATGAATAACAAACTTGAATAAGAATTCAGAAGAACTAATATTGGAAGATTAATGAAATAAGACATGAACCACATTAAGAAATCCCAACTATGACACATTAACAACAAGGGCTGTTTGTAAAACATGCATGCCCCCCATNTTGTAAGTTATATACTGACTGCTGACTAAAGTAAAGGTGGAATAATTGATCGCTTTAGGTGTCCTGCTTTTTGGTCAAATTTTCCGACAATTTTTTATGGAATGGTCCGATTGGGACCATTCCATAATTCTGGCATGTATGATAAAATGAATCAGTTTTAGGTACATATATTCGTTTCTATTGTCTGGAAATGGTGTAAAATGACAGCAGCGATGCATCATGCATGCTAACAGGTTCAGGAAATGGATCTTTTGGGACATTTTCCCAATTATGGGGTCTTCATATGTTCTGTCAGTTATGAATTTGTTGAATTGTACATATCTGTTAATTTATAATCATTAATAATAATTCATCAAGTGTCTCACTAGATATTAAATGTAGAATATTGTACAGTTTGAAAGGCAATGGGCAATACATTTTATGTTTATCTTAGATTATTTTTTGGAATCTTGATATATTTTATTAGGTGCCAATTTGTTTAGTTTAAATTTCATGTCAAAATTTATAGATTGGGGTTGTATAAATCACAAACAAACCTCTAGCTTTTTTAGTCGCCTGACTATGGTCAAGGGACATATAGGTGTTTCTTGCTTCGGCGGCGTCTGCGGCGTCACACTTTTCGAAAAAGGCTCATAACTAAGGTGTCCCTTCAGATATTGCTTTCATATTTGGTATGCATGTGTATATGGTCAACACCTTTTCATGCGCATACAATTTTTTTACCCCTGTGACCTTGAACTTGAGGTCAGCGTTCAGGTTTCGAAATCTGCGACCGCGATTCGAAAAAGGCTCATAACTACTGTGTCCCTTCAGATATTGCTTTCATATTTGGTATGCATGTGTATCTGGACAACACCTTTCCATGCGTATAAAATTTTTGACTCCTGTGACCTTAACCTTGAACTTGAGGTCAGCATTCAGGTTTCAAAATCTGCGACCGCTATTTGAAAAAGGCTCATTACTACTGTGTCCTTTAAGATTTTGCTTTCATATTTGGTATGCATGTGTATCTGGACAACACCTTTCCATGCGCATACAATTTTTNGTCTGTGTGTCAAGTATTGTTATCAATATGTTATTGAATATTGTCTGAGTCAGTGTGTCAAGTATTGTTATCAATATGTTATTGAATATTGTCTGAGTCTGTGTGTCAAGTATTGTTATCAATATGTTATTGAATATTGTCTGAGTCAGTGTGTCAAGTATTGTTATCAATATGTTATTGAATATTGTCTGAGTCTGTGTGTCAAGTATTGTTATCAATATGTTATTGAATATTGTCTGAGTCAGTGTGTCAAGTATTGTTATCAATATGTTATTGAATATTGTCTGAGTCTGTGTGTCAAGTATTGTTATCAATATGTTATTGAATATTGTCTGAGTCAGTGTGTCAAGTATTGTTATCAATATGTTATTGAATATTGTCTGAGTCTGTGTGTCAAGTATTGTTATCAATATGTTATTGAATATTGTCTGAGTCAGTGTGTCAAGTATTGTTATCAATATGTTATTGAATATTGTCTGAGTCTGTGTGTCAAGTATTGTTATCAATATGTTATTGAATATTGTCTGAGTCAGTGTGTCAAGTATTGTTATCAATATGTTATTGAATATTGTCTGAGTCTGTGTGTCAAGTATTGTTATCAATATGTTATTGAATATTGTCTGAGTCAGTGTGTCAAGTATTGTTATCAATATGTTATTGAATATTGTCTGAGTCTGTGTGTCAAGTATTGTTATCAATATGTTATTGAATATTGTCTGAGTCAGTGTGTCAAGTATTGTTATCAATATGTTATTGAATATTGTCTGAGTCTGTGTGTCAAGTATTGTTATCAATATGTTATTGAATATTGTCTGAGTCAGTGTGTCAAGTATTGTTATCAATATGTTATTGAATATTGTCTGAGTCTGTGTGTCAAGTATTGTTATCAATATGTTATTGAATATTGTCTGAGTCAGTGTGTCAAGTATTGTTATCAATATGTTATTGAATATTGTCTGAGTCTGTGTGTCAAGTATTGTTATCAATATGTTATTGAATATTGTCTGAGTCAGTGTGTCAAGTATTGTTATCAATATGTTATTGAATATTGTCTGAGTCTGTGTGTCAAGTATTGTTATCAATATGTTATTGAATATTGTCTGAGTCAGTGTGTCAAGTATTGTTATCAATATGTTATTGAATATTGTCTGAGTCTGTGTGTCAAGTATTGTTATCAATATGTTATTGAATATTGTCTGAGTCAGTGTGTCAAGTATTGTTATCAATATGTTATTGAATATTGTCTGAGTCTGTGTGTCAAGTATTGTTATCAATATGTTATTGAATATTGTCTGAGTCAGTGTGTCAAGTATTGTTATCAATATGTTATTGAATATTGTCTGAGTCTGTGTGTCAAGTATTGTTATCAATATGTTATTGAATATTGTCTGAGTCAGTGTGTCAAGTATTGTTATCAATATGTTATTGAATATTGTCTGAGTCTGTGTGTCAAGTATTGTTATCAATATGTTATTGAATATTGTCTGAGTCAGTGTGTCAAGTATTGTTATCAATATGTTATTGAATATTGTCTGAGTCTGTGTGTCAAGTATTGTTATCAATATGTTATTGAATATTGTCTGAGTCAGTGTGTCAAGTATTGTTATCAATATGTTATTGAATATTGTCTGAGTCTGTGTGTCAAGTATTGTTATCAATATGTTATTGAATATTGTCTGAGTCAGTGTGTCAAGTATTGTTATCAATATGTTATTGAATATTGTCTGAGTCTGTGTGTCAAGTATTGTTATCAATATGTTATTGAATATTGTCTGAGTCAGTGTGTCAAGTATTGTTATCAATATGTTATTGAATATTGTCTGAGTCTGTGTGTCAAGTATTGTTATCAATATGTTATTGAATATTGTCTGAGTCAGTGTGTCAAGTATTGTTATCAATATGTTATTGAATATTGTCTGAGTCTGTGTGTCAAGTATTGTTATCAATATGTTATTGAATATTGTCTGAGTCAGTGTGTCAAGTATTGTTATCAATATGTTATTGAATATTGTCTGAGTCTGTGTGTCAAGTATTGTTATCAATATGTTATTGAATATTGTCTGAGTCAGTGTGTCAAGTATTGTTATCAATATGTTATTGAATATTGTCTGAGTCTGTGTGTCAAGTATTGTTATCAATATGTTATTGAATATTGTCTGAGTCAGTGTGTCAAGTATTGTTATCAATATGTTATTGAATATTGTCTGAGTCTGTGTGTCAAGTATTGTTATCAATATGTTATTGAATATTGTCTGAGTCAGTGTGTCAAGTATTGTTATCAATATGTTATTGAATATTGTCTGAGTCTGTGTGTCAAGTATTGTTATCAATATGTTATTGAATATTGTCTGAGTCAGTGTGTCAAGTATTGTTATCAATATGTTATTGAATATTGTCTGAGTCTGTGTGTCAAGTATTGTTATCAATATGTTATTGAATATTGTCTGAGTCAGTGTGTCAAGTATTGTTATCAATATGTTATTGAATATTGTCTGAGTCTGTGTGTCAAGTATTGTTATCAATATGTTATTGAATATTGTCTGAGTCAGTGTGTCAAGTATTGTTATCAATATGTTATTGAATATTGTCTGAGTCTGTGTGTCAAGTATTGTTATCAATATGTTATTGAATATTGTCTGAGTCAGTGTGTCAAGTATTGTTATCAATATGTTATTGAATATTGTCTGAGTCTGTGTGTCAAGTATTGTTATCAATATGTTATTGAATATTGTCTGAGTCAGTGTGTCAAGTATTGTTATCAATATGTTATTGAATATTGTCTGAGTCTGTGTGTCAAGTATTGTTATCAATATGTTATTGAATATTGTCTGAGTCAGTGTGTCAAGTATTGTTATCAATATGTTATTGAATATTGTCTGAGTCTGTGTGTCAAGTATTGTTATCAATATGTTATTGAATATTGTCTGAGTCTGTGTGTCAAGTATTGTTATCAATATGTTATTGAATATTGTCTGAGTCTGTGTGTCAAGTATTGTTATCAATATTTTATTGAATATTGTCTGGGTCAGTGTGTCAAGTATTGTTATCAATATGTAATTGAATATTGTCTGAGTCAGTGTGTCAAGTATTGTTATCGATATTTTATTGAATATTGTCTGAGTCAGTGTGTCAAGTATTGTTATCAATATGTTATTGAATATTGTCTGAGTCAGTGTGTCAAGTATTGTTATCAATTTGTTATTAAATATTGTCTGAGTCTGTGAGTCAAGTATTGTTATCAATATGTTATTAAATATTGTCTGAATCTGTGAGTCAATTATTGTTATCAATATGTTATTTAATATTGTCTGAGTCTGTGAGTCAAGTATTGTTATCAATATGTTAATAAATATTGTCTGAGTCTGTGAGTCAATTATTGTTATCAATATGTTATTGAATATCGTCTGAGTCTGTGAGTCAAGTATTGTTATCAATTTGTTATTAATTATTGTCTGAGTCTGTGAGTCAAGTATTGTTATCGATATGTTATTGAATATTGTCTGAGTCAGTGTGTCAAGTATTGCAGGGCTCGACACTTAGGCACGTCCGAACGACATTCACTGCCTGTACCTTGGTCCGGACTAGCCAATGTCCCAGGAACATGCCCGACCGGTCGTGTGCATTCTGGGCGGGATTATGTGTTCCGACATGTCCGACATAAACATTCAAGGGCCGATCGACATTCGTAGCTCGTCAGCCCAAAATGTCCGTTAAAAGATTTTCAGGTTTTCCCATCAAATTAAAATTATTTATCGAATTTCGGCGGACTACGCACTTTTCCGAACTTGAAATACAATCGTAATCGCCCATTATATATCCCACTTTTGATTGGTCCAAAATAATCACGGCGAAAATCGGGATTATCCGCCTGTGTTCGATGCAGAAATTTCTTTCGTAAGTCAACAAATAAATATCGGTGTTTCCCTTCATCTTCGCGGCGAGTCAAAAGGTGTATGCGTCAATCCGGGTTGGGTACATTTGACCTTCACTCGACCGAGTTAAATTCACGAGTCGGCCGTGGACAATAATTTTGTTCACACATTTAAATTTTCTGTATAATCCGACATACATAACTAAATCCAGTTTGGTCCGGATTTTGTGCCTTCTATGTACATCACATTCACGCTTGTGTAGTGCGACAAACAACAACCCCACTTGCCTAACATGAAAGACATGATGCCGGCTGTCAATCCCATTCTTTGTAATCATATCAGCCAATCAGCGCTCAGGCAGCCGAATAACCGCGTCCCCATATGAAGGTGTATACAATAACTGTAAATGTCACAGATTAATACTGACCTATCTCAACGACCGTAGCGCTGTAGATACATCGTAAACAACTTGCCTTTAATTCAGAGAAAAAGTCTCCACAATCTAGAAAACGCAACATCGATTTTTAAATGCGCTACAAAGTTTTTATTCATCAATCAAATTATAAAGCCCATGCTTACCTCGAGGAATATATCAATAAACTGCATTTTAAAAAAGCTTTTAAAAGATGTCAACATCTTAATACAGTACGATCAGATGACAATTAAATCCCAGAGTGAATTGGGAGGCAGCAAACGCTTTTTAACGGATCATATCAAGAAATAGATTTGGAACGTATTTTTATCGAGAAAACGCGTCAGTACCTTTTTTTTTCTATGATAAATATAAGTGTTTTGATAATACTTGGGTCAGGGCACATGAAAAATTGGTCAGGGCTAGTAGGTTCTGCATTTACTAGCCCGAATGGGCTAGTTGAAAACAAAGTTAGTGTCGAGGCCTGTATTGTTATTGATATGTTATTGAAATATTGTCTGAGTCAGTGTGTCAAGTATTGTTATCAATATGTTATTGAATATTGTCTGAGTCAGTGTTTCAAGTATTGTTATCAATATGTTATTGAATATTGTCTGAGTCTGTGTGTCGAGTATTGTTATCAATATGTTATTGAATATTGTCTGAGTCTGTGTGTCAAGTATTGTTATCAATATGTTATTGAATATTGTNACTTCAGATAGAACAGTTTTATAGAAAGCGCTTGATTATGGGAGTACTGGGTGAAATGTTGTATGTCCTGAACATTTTAAGTTAGATATAACTGTTTGATGCTCGTATTGCAACATTTTTGAATCCTAGATTTGGGCTGCCAGGAAAATTCCACAGATTGGCTAATGATAATTGTTTCTTTGAAGAATGTTATGTTCTTGTAAGTCATAAATTTGTGCACTTGACTTGAAACAATTGACAATGGCAGTGCTGATAATGTTTAACCAGAAAGCAACTGTTCAGAAGCGCAGCAACTGTCTTAAATACCTCTTATGACATCTACAGAATAAAAACTTCCAATTATTCTCTTATTAAAGATGATGTTTTCTAATTTAAGAAAAGGACAATAATCATTAATTCTGTGTATCATAATCGGTAAATTATAAAAGCACCAAGGAGAGGCCCCCCCTCGTGTTGTTATACTGCAAATCTTTTTGTACTCTGAGTGGCTGGGGTTAAGTTAATACGAACCTCGCTCTGGGAAAACGGGGCTTAATGCATGTGCGTAAAGTGTCATCCCAGATTAGCCTGTGCTGATTGGGCTGCACAGGGACAACACTTTCAGCTTAAACTGTATTTTCACAAAGAAGAGACTTTCTTTACACGAAAAATACCATAAAAGCGGAAAGTGTCGTTTCTGATTACCCTGTGCCGGCCCGTTTTAGAAAGAGCGAGGCTCATATATAAGTCACAACTTGTGACGAAAGTAAAATGCATAATGTCGTATAATAAAGGTGAGATTACACTATATCCTTGAATTCCCTAATTAGGGTCCCATTATAAACTATCAAGGTATTTTTTCGTTATTTCAGATGTCATCTTCCACAGATATTGCAATAAAAATGATATGTAATGTTACCTATTTGAAAATTCATCAGAGTTGCCTGAATGCAAACAGGATTGCTGCAGTAAAATTTTGACAAAAACCCAGTACCTCAGTAAACAAATGGCAAGTGTTTATCTTTCAACTTTCAAGTTTTTCAAGAGACAGGGAGGTCACAGGTTTGATCCCCACAGTGGTAGTGTTCTTTAGATCTCACTTAAAGGTACCAAGTACTGGTTCTACCCAGGAAACAGACTCAAGAGCGTTTCAATAAGCCTTGGGCTTTCGATGCAATCGATCTTCAACTAAATAGGTTTGAAACTAAAATGTTGCAGACACGTATAGGATATAGGAAATAACCACAAATAGCGCGTCTGTGAATGGTATAAAATGTATTTAAGTACTTTTTTGTCCCCTACCGGTTTCACTGGAGGGGACTTATGGTTTGCACTCTGTGTGTGTGTGTGCATGTGTCAGTTAGTCAGTCTGTTTGACTGTCAGTCCGTCACACTTTTCTGGATCCTGCGATAACTTTTAAAGTTCTTCATATTTTTTCATGAAACTTGACACATGGATAGATGGCAATATGGATATTATGCACATAATTTCATTTTGTTCCTACGTCAAAAATTTTGGTTGCTATGGCAACAAATATATATAAAAAAAAAAAATCTGACAATGGTGGAGCCGGTAGGGGACATCATTGCTTGGCAATAGTCTTGTTAGCACTGTCTTTTATTACATTTTCAGTGGTTTGCATTGATTAAAAAGTCTGGCTTTAACATTAAAATGAGCGTTTTAGTTTATGTTGGAATATGTCACTGTTTATTTTAGAGGAAAAACAAAACAAAAGCATTTGTGATCATTAAATGAGGGAAAAAATATTAAATCGTTCTCATCTTTATTATGCTGAAGGAGCAGAAATTATTAAATTCCCCATATGATTGATCAATCAGTAATTAATTATTCTGCAATTAGTATTAAACGTGTATAATATCACCCAGAGGAAATTATATATTGTTTTATCATTTGAAATAATCTATAACCCTCTTTTGATGCTCTTATTCTAATATGTTTAGCCGAATATATGAATAATTGATGATGTTTGTTGAATGTTTTTGGATCTAAAAGGCATCAGTAAATCCCTGGATTGCATACAAGATGAATGTTCTGACAAATCTGATACACAAGACATTTAAATGTTAACCATAGAAATTAATATGTCTTCTTACCATATTCAGAATACTTGTTTTTTATTGGCTCAGCCAAGTCATCTGGGACTGTGTATTTTTCCATATAAGGTGGGCAGCTTTAGGTTAGTAACGTTAAGTGATGTCACAAATTTAAACAAGATGGTGTTTTATAATACGGAATAGTTTATCGAAAACTTGAAAATGTAATAATGGAGCCTTGTTCCATATGCAATGATATTATTCTTGTTCTAAATAAACTGGGCTAAGTGCATGTGCGTAAAATATGGGCCTAGATTAGCCTGTCAGCACAGGCTAATCAGGGACGATACTTTCTGCTTTTATGAATTTTTCATTTAATGAACGTCTCTTCGAAGCGAAAATCCAGTTTAGGCAGAAAGTGTCATCACTGATTAGCCTGTGCAGACTTCACAGGTTAATCTGTGATGACACTTTGTACGCACATGCATTAAACCCAGTTTTCCAACAACCTCGCTGATATTGTCATTAGGATTTTATAGTTTTTGTCTAGCAAAAGCGCCTATGCTTGAATGGCAACAAAATTGTATTTTCCCTTTGATCCATTAGATCAAACCTAACCTTAACCTACCAACTATGGTTTCACATAATTCAAATAGACTGTTCAGAACCAAATCAGTGCATCAGTGAATATATACGCATCTCATTTCAACTATCATTATTTCAGAAAGTTTTTTGTTTCCCAGTTAAATGTCTTCAATAGTTCCTGAAGTTGATCATTCCCTAACCATGTAGCATGCAAACTAATCAAATTATTCTGAACTGTGTGCATGTTGCGTAAATAACTAATGTAAATAACGTTAATTATGTAAGTGCCACATAAAAATGAGACACAATTCCAACTGAAAAAAACGTAATGGTTCAATTCCGATGCCAAAAAACCCTCAGTTTCCAATTTCTTCAGGGCAAAGAATTGTACAAAATCCAACAGTTAAACTCAAGTATTTTTCGGCATTTAATAATGGGGTTCATACACTTGATAGAGCTTGATTCCATATAAACATAGTTTCATATAAAACAATGCTTCTAGAAAAAAAGCAGGTTTTTAATGGAATCGAGACACAAAATTGTAGTATGTCAATATTGAAATGACAGAATTTATGCAATTTTAAATGTTGTTTTTTACTTGAAACCTAATTGAATGCAAATAATTATTTGAAATTTCAAACAGGCAATGATAGCCGCTTTTTAAAGGTGGAATTGTAATCCAAATAGGCTTTCCAAAATACTTTGTATTATTCCAATTATTCAAGATTTTGTTTAAACTGAACTATTAATTGTAAGATTAAGAATAAACAATGAACAATAAATATACAATAAACAAGCAAGTAATTGTATTCAACTTGTATTTAATGTGGTTGTTTTACACATTAATCAATCTGCAAATTTCATCGAGCATGTCATACGTGATGTTAACTATAATATAAATGAAATGGTCCTTTTTTCACACTTGGAAATTAGAAACATACAAATGTATATTATGAGATAGGAGAACTTTTTATTTGCAACAACATAGCACCTACAAATTATNTTTTTTTTTTTTTTTCTAATCTGGTAAAATAAATGTTAACAGAATTAAACAAAATGTGCATTATACGCTAATTATCATAAATTTCTTAAATAAAAAATATACAGGTATATGGTGCTGTAAATTCATTTACTTAATTCCTGCACATCTAACTGAACTATTTTCCACCACAATATTATTTTCATGCAGTCTGATTTACCTCACTCAAAGTTCTGATTGGTAAGCTTTCATTTTGGGTTGTCGATTTTAATTTGTACAGAGTGCAGAATAAACGGGTGCACTTTTTGATGTATAATGCCATGGAAAATTCAATGTTTTCAAGTGAAATACCTGATTAAACCGTAGATTCTTGAGTTCTAGCTCATTCTGATTTATTTCACGATGGAATTTCTAAG
>VMBQ01013468.1:0-16584 GCA_007657795.1 Dreissena rostriformis | reverse complement strand
TTGGACTAGGGAAAACTTACAGAATATTAACATGTCCATTATCAGGCACAGAAACAAAGTTATCATCTCATATATCATTTTTATGCTTTATGTTGTGTAATTTCAAAACATGTACAATCCCAAAACATGCATAGCTCTTAAAATATTTCTTAACAAAAACGTCACTTTTTTGATCCACAAACATGATGGGCCTTTTTTGTTACAAGCTTATTTTGATTAACTTTCTTTTGATTCAAAGGTTAACTTACACTAACAAGAGGACCATGATGGTCCTGGAGTCGCTCACCTATTTCACACGGCACCCGGTAACAATGCGTCATAACTCCTTCATAAATTGTCCAATCGAAATGAAAATTGAGTAGACACAAGTAGGGCACCGATAGGTCATCCTGTAATAATTGTGTGAAAATCCTCTAAGTAGTTTCCGAGGAGTTGTGATAACAAGATTTTCTCCCTATATCTTCTATATAGTTAAAAGTAACAAAGGGCCATAACTCCTTCTAAAATTGTCAGATCAAAATGACAATCAGGGGGACACATCTAGGGTACCCATAGATCATCCTATTTGTGAAAGGAAATATTGATGATACAGCGATATATAGATTTATGGGTGTTTGGTGCTATGACTCGCTTAAAATAAGTTATAACAAGAAGATTTTTTAAGGTTTTTACCATATATGGTCATGGCGGCCATCTTGGTCATGTGATCCAATTTTTTTTAACAGTATTTTTGTCCCATGACCTAGGGATGCTCCACATGAAATTTGGTTGAAATTGGCTCAATGGTTTAGTAGTAGAAGATGTTTACAAATTGTGAACGGACGGACAGACAGACGGACGGACGGACGGACGCCGGACGGTGAGTGATCACAATAGCCCGGTAGCTGTATGCCATACGGTTATGGACAAGAAGATTTTTAAAGTTTTCACAAAATAAGCCTTATATAAACATATGTTCCATTTTGTGACCCCCGGGGCAGAGTCAAATTTGACCCTAGGGGCATAATTTGAACAAACTTGGTAGAGAACTTTTAGATGTCACTTCATACCAAATTTGGTAGCCCTATGCCATACGGTTATGGACAAGAAGATTTTTGAAGTTTTCACAAAATAGGCCTTATATAAGCATATGTTCTATTTTGTGACCCCCGGGGCAGAGTCAAATATGACCCCAGGGGCATAATTTGAACAAACTTAGTAGAGAACTATAAGATGTCACTACATACCAAATTTGGTAGCCCTAGGCCTAATGGTTATGGACAAGAAGAATTTTAAAGTTTTCAGAAAATAGGCAAAAACGCATAAACATGCAAAGTTCAACAAATTACTGCCGCCATGATTTTCGACGAATCAAATTTTCTTGAACAAACTTTTAGTGGGAGCCTTTAAGGAACATCCCTGTGAAATTTTTTGAAAATCCGACAAGCGGTTTCTGACAAGAAGATTTTTTAAGGTTTTTACCATATATGGTCATGGCGGCCATCTTGGTCATGTGATCAAATTTTTTTTAACAGTATTTTTGTCCCATGACCTAGGGATGCTCCACATGAAATTTGGTTGAAATTGGCTCAATGGTTTAGTAGTAGAAGATGCTTACAAATTGTGAACGGACGGACAGACAGACGGACGGACGGACGCCGGACGGTGAGTGATTACAATAGCCCACCCTGAGCTATCGCTCAGGTGAGCTAAAAATAAATGACAATATTTACTATAAGCGTCTGTTTTATTTAAAAGCGCATTAACACACATCTCCTTTAAATGTGCTTCTAGTGATTACAGTGAATCCTGTCATAAGCGTCAAATTAAACAAGAGGCCCATGAGGGCCTGAATCGCTCTACTGGCTGGAATGTCAANTGACAGGTTGATTCGAACCCGCCCAGTCTGCAGGTCGGTGTCTAGCACCTCCCCCTGACAACCATAGTGGGGCCAGCCCAGCATGAACACCTGACAGCCGGCGGGCAGGTAGTCTGTCAGGGACGTGAACTGGCAGAAACTGGAGTCGTGCACCGCCAAGTCCTGTAACAAAGTTTATTTTAGATCATACTAGAACTTTTTATGAACTAAAACTAGAACTTGCTCCGAGAAAACGGGGTTAAATGCATGTGCGTAAAGTGTCGTCCTTGATTAGCCTTTGCAGCCCGCACAGGCTTATCAGGAACAACACCTTAAGATTTTAAAGAATGTTTTGTTCAAAGAAAGTCTCTTCTAACCAACATCTTTATTAGGCTAAAAATGTCGTTCCTGATTAGCCTGTGCGGACTGCATAGGCTAATCTGGGACGAATCTTTACGAACATGCGTTAAACCCCTTTTTCTCAGAGCGAGGCTCATATGTTAACTCATTAACACAACTTCCACCCTCCACCCTCTTATTACACCCAAATACCAAAGAATAGTTTATGAATAAAGTTTATTTCAATGATGGAGGCCTCCGGACAATGCAAGGTATATTGAAAACAAATACATATCATACATATGTACAAATATAAATCAGGGATTAAATTGATGAATGCAAGAAACACATTATATAAGATTAAAATCCCTTAAATAATAGCAATATATGAGTCAAATGTTGCTTTTGATTAATCTTTAAGAGAAATGTTTTTTTTTATTATATATAATCAGCAATGACACAGAACTAATAACTGGACAAAACTTATTGCTTTTACCAACAAGACATTCACAGCTTTTGTGATTATTGCGAAATAAAAGTCGCTTATTGATTTTCACCCAAAACCATATTTGAAGTTGGCTTAGATGTCATTAGAACAAATCAAGGTACATCCAGATTGGGCAAAAAAGAGTAACTGTTAAAGTGTTCACAAGGATGCACTAAAGACATAAGACAAACTGGCGGCAAAAACATTGTTTTTAAAAATGTGACTTCTAGAATGTTAACAACGTTTCACTTTAGCCATATAAGGAAATCTGACTTTCAGCTAAGATATCATTAGAACAAATGTTTTCCAAAAGTTTCATGAAGATTGGCAAACTGCAAATGTGTCACAGAAATTGATGCCCCCACAGCACATGTTTGGACACAGGCAAATCCACTACATGTCCTCCTGTGGACAAAAAGACAAAGGGCCATAATTCAGCCCAACCTGATTGCTGGCAAAATTCCGTTATTAAAGATCATAAACACATTTAGGTCATACAACTGTAAACGTTTGAGCAAGAATCACCCTGTAGTTAAAGCTGTAGTTAACAAAAATTGATCTATGAGTGTCCTTTGGTATGTCCTTATGTATACAATTTCAGTATTCCTATGCTCTCCTTACTCTTATAATCACCAAATGAAGGGTAAAACGCTCCACTCCCTTATTTTCAGCTTATTTCAAGTCATCTATCCACGAGTAACCTGTTTTGACGCAGACCTATTTCGACGCAATTTTTATTTTGCCTCTGTTTGATACATAAGCGACATCCGTTAACGTCATACAATAGCACATGGTACACTACGCACAATTTACTATAGTTGTTGTTTGTTATGTTGAAAATAGCAGGTTTTAAGTTAAGATATGGTTGATATGGTTTGCAATTGATGGATGTCTATGTATTTTACTTAATGCAAAACTTTTGAACACTTTACACCCAATTTTCTTTTTAAGTAAGACAGTGAGAAAATGCATCGGTTTCGTCTGCAAAAGTTCACTATTTCATTAATAAGTCACGTGACTTCCATTTGACAAAACATCTTATANATTGCTTCAATATTGTATTGATTTAAAAATCCATTGTTTTAAATGACAGGAGGCATTCACTGCTTGCCCTCTCTTGTGAACCTACCCTCCTGTGGTATAGAGTTGAGGATGTTGATGTATTTGTGAATCAATGTGTGCAGGTATGTCCTCTCAAACTCTAATTTGGCTCGCTGTTCTGCAGTCAACTTTGCATCACTTTTCTTTATGAAGTTGAAAAACTTTTTGTACTTGGGGTTGTTTTTGAAAAGTTCCTCTCGTCTTCCCTGAAAGATTGTTCATCACAGTTGACAGCAAAAAAAAGGTTCATGAACAGACAATATTTGTTAATCTGCATATAAAATGGAAATAATTTTACAAGAACTTATTGAGCTCAAGACTGGCACAGATTTTCTTGAACCAGTTCAGGTAATATGTTTCTAATTGAGCCAAAAAATGATTGCGTACGGGCAGCAGACAGGTCCAGATGGGCAGCGACACCAACCTCTGTACCTGCTCACGGATCAGATCCATCTCCTGAAAACACAGCCAGGTCACAAACAGCTCGGTAACACTGATACAGTAGATGAAATCCATTCATATAAATTTACATGCATATGAAAACAAAATCAAATAACTTGTAAATATAAAAACAAAACTACAACATTCACTTGTTAACAATTGCATTTTTTTTTTTTNTTCATAGTTATAGAGCCTAGGGCTGCTAAATTTGGTATGTAGTGACATCTAATAGTCCTCTACCAAATTTGTTCAAATTATTCTCCTGGTTCAAATTTGACCCTGCCCCGGGGGTCACAAAACTGAACCCTTCCAACTTTAAGCGGCCAGAGGGACGAGGGATAGAAAGAGAAAGTCACATGCTTGAGTACATTTCAACCCATCGGCATTGCACGCTTATTTGCATAAAAAAAACAGTGGAGCGATACAGGGCCATCATGGCCCTCTTGTTGAGTATTAATGGGGCTTTAAAAGCATGCAATAAAAAAATTGGTAGAACCTTGTTATATCATAACAGCTCACTAACTGACTATGGTAAATTCATTAACGCAATTAATATAATATGGTATGAAATGACAACTTTTTTTAGATGCTTTCTTTGTTAATATATTACAAGCCAAATGATTATTTTTCTGCTGCATTGAATGATGAGATACAATGTATATACATGTAATTGAATGTTGTTGTTTCAGAACTCAAAGAAAACCAAGCACTTATACACATACCCTGTAAAATTGATAAAAAGGAAACAATTGATCAGTAAGGGATTAAGCTTCTATTAACTATAAAGTCTGAGATCAAAAAAGGGATGAAGTCAATTTGCTTTTGCATCCAACCTGATATTGGCGATCATGTTCTCAAAAGTATTTGGTGGGCCACACTTACTATTTTTGCAGATAACCAGTCACCAGATATGTTTGTGTTTAATTGAATGAATACAAGAAGTTTCTCACAATGTTCACATATTTTTGTACATGACAATCCCGGCCATGCTTGGTGTGAAGGACATCCATTGAGGAAAACTGCACTTGAAGGTAGTTATTTTATTGTCATTTTTGTATATGCCCTTCCGCGTTTTGAACTGGGCTTGTACTGCTTTGCACATGTCCGTCTGTAGATGGTTGAAATGGGCAGTCAGTCATTTTGATGGGAACATGTTCAGTTAAGCGGTGCCCGGAAATAAGCATTAAAAATATGCGCGCCAAAGAACCTTTGATGCAAATATCACTATACAATATGGCTCAAAGCACGATAAAAATCGAAAACTAGCACACACAAAAATAATGTTAGGCAAATGTTAAGGCCGAACAAAAAAAAACATGTATGTTTCCGGTCATGGGCTCAAAAAAATGAGGGTCGGTAGGTCAGGAAATACATTTTTTTTTTTTTTTTTTTTTTTTTTNGGTTTGAAAATGTTCGGAATAATTTGATGTACGTACTCATTTTGTACCAACATGTTTTAAATAATTTAAATGAAAGTTGTGCACAAAACAATTCAAGTTATTACAGATAATAATCTTATTGAGATAATCAAGTACTGTTTCAGACTTGAGGTGACATTTTCATTTAATAAAACACGGAAACGTTTACATAAAAACGAACGCGAAGCTGTCAAGCTTCGCATCAAGGAACGATTGGTTTTTATAATTAAATTTAAAAAAAAACTACCGAAAATTAAATTACAATAATTTGAAATAATGTTTAAAATGTAGTAACCTTTTAAAATAAGTTAGGGTTTTTTCGATATAAATATGACTTTGCCTCATCATTGGATTTTTTCCGCTACGCTGAATTCCAAAATTGCGGAATAAAATGGCGGCTCAGCCTTCGTGTCCAGCCACCTTCGGGCCGTTTGCGATCTAAATCGCGACCGAATAGTGTAAAACAATATCGTTGTTGTCCACTCNTGAGTTTTTTTTTTTTTTTTTTTTTTTTTTATAAAAAAAAAATGCAGTCGCGGTAAACTGACACGGTCGGTCGGGTAACCGGAAACAAACATGTTTTTTTGTTAGGCCAAAGAGCAAAAAGTTATGTTAATACTTATAAATATTATCAGAAATGTTAATTGAAAATAATTATATCCTTTTTAAAAAGAAACTAGTTTGTTCTCATTCGTTAAAAGATTGAACACATGACAAAGAAGTTCACATATGATGTCTTTTTACAAATGAACGTGAAATCATAACAACGTAAACACAAGAGTTCCGCGGTCGGAGATGACCGCATTGAAGCCGGATTTTTGATTTAAATGACAGGAAAGTACCTTTCGTGTTNGCGTACATAAGCTTCAATTTCAGCCATTTTACTACCGTCTGCACCACCTTGCTAGCAGTTGCAAACGTGCTGTACAAATTTGCAACCAGCAGGTGCACGTTGCAACTGCAACTTTTTAATGAAACGGACACAAGGTTGCAAGTTGCAATTATTAGCAAATTGCAACTGCAACTGCGCTGCAACCGTTAATGAAACGGCCCCCTGGTCATCATTTGCTCCTTGTACAATTAATGTCGGATTTTGATTTTTTTGAAGTGGACAAAATAAAGGAGAAACTTTTGTATATCGCACCTGACGAGAGATTGTGTGTTATATATATGGAAGATGCCAAACAAATATGGTCATGGTGTTTTCAAAGAACTGAAGTACTATGAAGAAGCAAATTTGTGTAAATCTGTGTTATTTTAATACATGTAGTTACTTTATTAGAGTACCAAAGTGCAGGGCCAAAACACCCTTTTAGGGGAAGGGGCCTCAGCCTTTTTTTAGGGGAAAAATAGCATGATTTTTTCTTATTTGGGGAAAATAAGAAATTTGTATTTCATTTGGATAATGGAGTTGATACATGAAATAAATTACATTGGGTAGCCACAAAGTTAGGAAGGTACAGATACTCTACAGATACAGTTTCCAAACTTGCACTGACTGTGGATTTAGATTGCTTTGTACCATTGTCAGTCTGACATGTCTGAGTGGCATCAATAGTTTGAACCGGGGTTGGGGAAGTGACAACGCAGACTGTCTCTGTTCCAACCTTGGCATGATCCGATGTACTACTAGTAAGATTGGGGCTTCTCACACTCGTAACAGTGACTGTTGATTTCTTCAAAAAATCCTGTGATACTCTTAGTATTCTTAGCGTCGGAAACATTTAGTTTTTTTGGTATAATGAGCCCAGTTATGCGACATTTTTGTTGGTTTTCGTATTTACTTCCGTGACCTGTGTTGTAAAGCGCCTGTATGAAACACGTATGTCGTAAAATTAAAGCAAGCTGTAAAAATAAGAGCAGATCAAACGCGTGAAAATAGACGCCGTAAACGCACTAAAAGGAATAACTTTCCCGGTATTTCTTAGTTGATAGAATAATATTCCAAAAATATCCACATGACTGAAACTATTTAAAGTCGTAATAGCCTTTAATGTTATCTTTTTATCATTCTATAAATAGAGGATGACGTCACTATGTTATTGTCATAATGATCTTTTTATAGCTTTTGAATTCGGCTCGTTACGTCATTCGCCGATTGGTCACGAATGACAAAATTACGTCATGCTTCGCGAGGTAAGCACAACTAATTTGATCAATACGCAAACCCCTCTAGGAGAATAATACGGGATGTAATGAAAGACTTTACGGCTCTCAGGGTTTTTCCAGCCTAATAGAAGGCTCGACAAGTAAACAATTTTCACTCTTATACGAAGTTAATATATTATTTTAGGTGGAGAATTTTTCCAGTATTGGGGGAAATTTTGGTCAAATTAGGAGAAAAAAGTGGTTACTTCTGTTGGGGAAGCGGCCAATATTCGGCTTCTTCAAAGAAGGATTTTTTGGCCCTGAAGTGAGATACTGTAATTAAAAACATAGTCTATGTATTTATCTGTCTGTACACATTTGGGTTTGTTATTAATATCTTGCTCCATTTAAAGGCATAAGGTCTTCAACTATAATATATACCCTGATAATAACAAGAAGTAACAGTGTTATTGATAACGAATAGAAATGTTTCTTTTAACTTATATTTTGTTTATTAAAATCCAATAACACTTCAGATTAATTAAAAGAAGAAAAAATGCTGGTGGCTGCACATTTTCCATCAAAGACCTCAACAATGCTGTTACAGTGAGATTTATTTGCGAAAACAGATGAAAAACAAGAGTGCCAATTGTCACAAGATACGCCCGTTCGAAGGTTTTGGACACAATGCTAAACGCTTGAAATGCACTTAAGTGACCTCGTGACTAGTTTTTTAACCTACATGACCCATTTTTGAAATTGACCTAGATATTGTCTAGATACAACTTCTGACCAAGTTTTGTAAAGATCGGATGAAAACTATTTGAATTAGAGAGCGGACACTGCTGTGGACACCGCCGCCGCCCGCCCTCGAAGGGTGAAACTATAATACGTCCCCTTTTGAAAAAACGGGCGTATAATAATGTTTGCAGCAAATAGCATAATCCTGTAGTTAACATATTTTGCAAAAAGAAACAGCCCCACTTTTTATTTTACAGGCCCAAATAATGTCATCATTTGTAAAGCTGCTCAAGTCAACCTTTCATGTCAAGCACCGTTAAACATCAAAGCAATATATGCAAACTACTGGCGAGGTCAGGGTGGCACAAGATGCCAGATTCCCTTTTTAGATACGACACTGAGTTGTAGTCCCCAGAAGAGGGATACAATACTCAAGAACAATTGCAATGGAAATTGACGTGCGATATTGAAGCGTCAAACTCACATTTCAAAGACAACATATGTCTGGATACTTACAAGGTCCTTCCCTTTAAGTATCGCTGTTATTTGAGCAACCAGATCGTATCAGCTGCAGGGGCCAACATTCAATTGATTGTGTAAGACTGAACCTGAATAAAGGTCACGCTTCAAAACAACATTTTGTTATCTTATTTGGAGCTTGATAAATGAAAACATGAATGAGTCATTTTTCATTTCCACAAAAAGAGTTGAGGCCCAGGCTTGGTCTCCAGAAAGGGACATACTACAGCCCTTCATTTAACCTATATGGCAGAAAGAGACCTAATAAGCCCCTATCCAAAATATAGGGCGCCAGAAAAGGTAAGAGGTCGGCCAGTGTAGCAAGTGAAACAAGCAATTTCGTTGAATCGATATCCCCCGCCAAATAAAATTTGTTTATGGATGGGTGTTGAACTAAAAGAAAAGGTATAAGTGAAGGGTTGTGCCTTTTGTAAATTTTTGTTTAACTCATTTGTACCATTTCGCTGATCTATATATACACTCACACCAAGTATACGTATACCAAGTTTCAATGAAATTGGCCAAAGCACTTCCAAGATATGGCTCCGGACAGCGGTAAGCTTATTGTAAAAAGCATTTTTTCAAGATACAAAGGGCCACAACTCCGTTATTAACAGATGGTGTACAATGCCATTTGGCGTGCATCATCGTCTTATCCATATATATACTCATACCAAGTTTCAATGAAATCCGCCAAAGCACATCCAAGATATGGCTCCGGACACAAACGTGCCTATAGTAAAAGGCATGTTTTCAAGATACAAAGGGCCATAACTCCGTTATAAAAAGATGGTGTACTATGCATTTTGGTGTGCATCATCCTCTTATCCATATATATACTCATAATAAGTGTCAATGGAATCCGCCAAAGCACTTCCAAGATATGGCTCTGGACACAAAAGTTCCTATAGTAAAAAGCATTTTTTTCAAGATACAAAGGGCCATTACTCTGTTATTAACAGATGGTGTACAATGCCATTTGGCATGCATTGTCCTCTTATCCATATTTATACTCATAACAAGTTTCAATGAAATCCGTCAAATCACTTCCAAATTATGGCTCCGGACACAAAAGTGCCGGACTGACGGATGGACAATGCCAAAACAATATCCCTCCGCCTATGGCGGGAGATAATAAGCACAAAAAAGGCCCCACCTCTGAAGGTGATGGTAATTGAACCTACGTCGCAACCGACTCACAAGTTCCAGAAGCAGGGCTCGACATAAACTTTTGAATTCACTTGTCGGTTGGTCAAGTAGACCAAAATTTCACTTGTCCTGACCAAAAAGCAACTTGTCCTGACCATTATATCTTATTCTGCTTAGTACTTTGCAAAATAATGAAATAATACAAAATGCTCAAATCATAAAGACTTTCATCGTTCAAAATACATGTTAACATAATACATTGTAGGCAATATAAAAAACAATAAATGAATAGAATAACAGGAAAACTTGAGATTATTGATTTTTAAACAAATATGCATTAAAAAATACATTTTATTGTAACATTCAGTCAATGAAAAGAACAAAAATTGCAAACAAAAAAATTCTCTGCATCCACTCTTGTTGAACTATTTCATCAGGCATAACACATACAATAAAAATCTGTTTTGAACAGAGTAAGCAGTACATAAAATAATTGTAAACAAGTGATGTGTTTGTGAAACAATATGTCCCCTTTTGAGCAATTTTGACCCATATATTTGACCTTTAAGGATGACCTTGAACTTTCACCACTCAAAATGTGAAGCTAAATGAGATGCACATGCATGCCAAATATTAAGTTGCTATCTTCAATATTGCAAACGTTATGGCCAATGTTATAATTTGTGCAAACAAACCAACCAACAAACAAACAGACAGGGCAAAAACAATATGTATGTTTTTTATTTTCAAACATTTTTAAACACAGTTTAAGGTATTTTTTCAGAAACAAGCAAACATTACCATGGCTGGGTAAGAACCTTTACTTAATGCTTAGAGTGCAGCTCTTGGCACTCACAGTTTATGCCATACTGGACCCACCATGCATGGTGCCTGCATGGCATTCAATGAATGGAAATGGTGAAGTGGGAGTATTAAATGGAATGGGACAGCTTAAAGAGAAATGAATAGTCAGGAACTGCCATTCTCACAGAAGTTGACAAAATGCTGCACACACCTCCATGTTTACAACATTGACACTCGCTACAGTTTATAGTAAACAAAATGATTAAGCCATCAAATGCAAAACTGTGTCATTATGGACTGATAAAATATTATACAAAGGCTACACCACAACTAACTAAAATACCTTCAGTGGAATCACTCCCCATTTGGCTGTTAATAAATAATAGGGAGAACTTTTTTTAAGCAAATCTCTGAAACTCTGTTGAGTCATTTGTTCTCAATTGCAATTTTATTACTATTACTATACTTTCAGTAAAACATCTAACTTGCTTTATCAATGCTGAAGCTGTTTTTTTTTTTTAATTGGGCAAATTTAGAGCCCAAATTTATTTCTACAGTACTAAAGTATACATTATATAAGTGTATTTTTCCCAAATGACTTCCTAAAATGCCCAATTGAAGGTTAAAAATAAAAACAATTTATAGCAAATAAATTGAAACAGTAAGTTTTTTTCCCTACTCATCTCTATAAGTTTAACCATAGTTAATATAATATTGAAAACACTTTTATTCTCAATTTTAACGAAGACAACCAATTTAATGCCTTGTTACAGACAGCTCCGGAAGTGTATCTTCACCGGAAAGATTTCATAAAGGTCCTCCAAAGTGTAAAGTCAAACAATCTGCAAAGATGTACAAATTATTCACAGCTACCTGAAAGAACTAGAAGTTAATCCCGCCCATTTACTTCAAGATGTCCTCCTCCACGAAAAAGACGCTTTAAAAGTCCCTTATCATGACCTGCTGAAACAAAAACTTGAAAGAATAAATGAGGAAAGTGAATACAGAGAACTGTTACATGAAACAGTGAAAATGACATCTAAAGCTATCAAAAGAACTGTGGAGAAGCAATGACATCTAAAGCTATCAAAAGAACTGTGGAAAAGCAGTAATCAGACTTTCTGGATGGTGTCAAATTTGGGCAAGAGCCCGAAGAAAAGCAATTGAATCGAACCGGTGACAAACTTGACAAAAAAATAAATATATTATTACATTTTGTATCTGCTTTTGGAAGTTTTGTTTCACCATTGGTACTTCAGTATTTTGTGTAATCTTTTACAAATAATAGTCTTTTTTAATATTTGAATATATAAATCTAGATTTAAATAATAAGCTTATCTATAAATTTGAAATTTAACAATGTATTACATTATTTAAATTCTAGATCCTGCAAACTGATGCCGATGAGATATAGGTACGCTTCATGAGGAAAACTGCAAAGGCAGGTCTATACACATGGCATGACAGGGATCAGACTTACTTGCAATCCATGTCAGACATACTTATGACATTGAAGCAGCCGCTGTTTCTCCAATGAAGAGAAATTAAACTTAAATTTTCCGAGGATGATGTGTCAAAATTCTTAAATGTGACAGTTTGTAATTTTTGTCCCAAGTGTACAAAATTGACTTCAAGACCTTGGAGATATAAAAATAATGTACAAGTACTGTTCTTTCTGGAGTTGTTTGTTGAAAGTACATTTTAAAATGCTAAATCAAGTTAAACAAGAGATGTGTTTGTCAGAAACACAATGCCCCCTTATGCGCCGCTTTGATTTTTTTTTTACCTTTGACCTTGAAGGATGACCTTGACCTTTCACCACTCAAAATGTGCAACTCCATGAGATACTAATGCATGCCAAATATGAAGTTGCTATCTTCAATATTGCAAAAGTTATGACAAAACTTTAATATTGGTTAAAGTTTTGGATAGACAGAATGACAGACAGACAGGCCAAAAACAATATACCCCCTTTTTTTAAAAGGGGGCATAAAAATGTATATTAACTGTTTTGATGTGTTACTGAGCATAAATGGATACCATTTTGAAAGAACAAGTGCAAACGTATGTTAAAACCATTGCTTTTAGAACCAATGTACTGAACCATGCTGTGAAAATTTAGTGTAGAAGACTTTCTGTTCATAGTTTAGTGGAATTTACATTAGATTTATTTGTTTCTGTTTTTGATTTTCTTTTTTTGGTACATGATTGTATTTTGTGTTAACATTTAAATAAGATGTATAGTTGATCTTAATACAATTCAACAAGAGATGTGTTTCTCAGAAACACAAAGCCCCCTTCTGCGCTGATTTGATTTTTTTTTTACCTTTGAACTTGAAGGATGACCTTGTCAAGTTGCTATGATCAATATTGCGAAAGTTATGACAAAACTTTAACCAAGGTTAAAGTTTTGGGACATAATGACAGACAGGCAAAAAAACAATATGCCCTTATTTTTTTAAAAAGGGGACATAAAAACATTTGATTTCATATTTAGTTATGTTTTGATTGAGTGCCAAAGAATGGTTTATCTATACAAAAAAGTTCGTTTTTTTTTTTAACAAAATGCATTTTTTTTTTTATTTTACTTTAACTCTGTTAATACGACCCTACTAATTCATTAAATTTGAATCCTCAGGCTTATAGATTCGAGCAAGAATACTGTGCTTACTTGTCATCTAAAATATGGCGAAAATTTACATTCAGGCTTCATTATTTTTTAAATCACCCCAATACATTTGTAGTGACTTACAAATGTATGTCATTGTGTTTTGCATGGCTTTTTAATTTGGGTTCAGACTGTAAAGGATGTCGATTAACCTTGGTATTGAAACATTTAAGTAAGATTTTAAAATGAAACTTTCCATAATGAAGGAATGATTATGAGTCAATGTAATGAGTATTTCTGTGGTACATGCCATTTTGTGCATGATTATTATTTTTTTGCATTCTAGACTAAGGCTCAATGACCTGCGCTCTGGTTATTTATTGCCAGTGTACGTCTGATCAAATCTCTGATATTTTTTTTAAATATAGAAATTATCAATTGAAATTACCGGTACCCTGTCTTTCAATGTCAACTTAAAAACATTCTTTGGTTTTCAGAAATCAAGGAAGAGGAAAAGAAAAAACTTCTCATGAGCATGAATTCCAAGCTTTTTTCACAATCAAATGCCACAGTTAGTGCAATGAGCTCACATGTTCCTCTTGAAAAATCAAAAATCCCTGAGAACCAGAACCCACCATCCTCTAACAATGAATGTAACTTATCAAAAGACACACTAAAGTCTAGCTCTTATCCAAAGGCACCATTTAAAGATAGTCCACAGCATGAAATTCTAACAGCTATCCCCGAGTTTCATCAGCCCAGTCCAATGTGAACCCTTGTGCTAACACATTTCCCATGCATGAACAGGAGATGCTTCTGTTGCAAACTCATGACCCATCCCCCAAATTCTTTTCACATCCTGTAATGCCATCTGTTTATTCCAAGATGAACCCATTACCAAACCCTTGAATNTTGTGCTAACACATTTCCGATGCATGATCAGGAGATGCTTCCTTTGCAAACTCATGACCCATCCCCCAAATTCTATTCACATCCTGTAATGCCGTCTGTTTATTCCCAGATGAACCCATTACCAAACCCTTGGATGCAACCACCTTTTCAGTATGCGTATAACATGCCTCATAGTAATTTTGCAAATTTCCAGTCATCAGACATGTCCTCTCGCTTCATTTCAAATTCACCTGGCATGCCCATGAATAACAATCAAATATGGACTAATAATACTGACAGTGCCCCATTTACTAGCTATGCATGTAATTCTGTAGCCTCATCCCACCCTAATGGATCGTCTGCCTCTTCCCATGATTCAGACTTCACTGCATCAACTTTCATGTCGACTTCAATGGCCGTGCTTGATAGGGAAGCTGTGCACGATGCTGGTGAAAGTGGCTCAGACACTGGACATGACCTAGAAGAGCAAACTGCTGTCCCCATGTCCATTGAGCATGCAAACAACCAATGCCCTGAATGTGTAAAAAAGGATAAAAAAAAAATAAAAACTTGAAAAAAGGCTGAAGGAAGCCAGGAGAAATCAAGATGGCGATGCGTTTGCTGAGGGTGTTGTTTCACCCAAGAGACGCTACATACCCAAGACCAGACCAGAGATGAAGATGGGTGACTTTCTAGGTTCAAAAATTGTAAAGATCTAGAATAAAAAACTCTGTTTGCCAGTTCCTTGTAAAATTATAAGACCGTCAATGGCAATCTTGTTGAAACTGTTGATCTGTACAAGTAGCTTAATTTTGTTAAAGCCTTAAGTGACTAGGCTGTTTTGATCATTTTGTCTTTTTTTGTTTTCGAAAAAGTACCACTTTAACATATCAACATGTATGTGCTTTTTAAGACAGATAACTGAATGTTTAAAACTAATGTTTTGAAGTTGTTTTGCTTTTCTGTAATAATAATGCTCATTCTAGGTGCTGATTCAAGACAACAAATCACCCCCAGTAGGGTTCCAGTTGCTGGCGCCTGGGGCCACTATTGCCGTTTGGCAATTGTGGTTAGAAGAAGTATTTTCTTCCATTGGCACTTTGTCTTCAAGAAGGAATAAACATGCTTTAAAATTAGGAAAACCTATAAAGATAGACCATTCCGCCGAGATAATAAAGAAGTTGATGGACGGTTTCTTCGACCCAGTTCAGTTCAGCTGCAGGCCGCTGTTGACCCTGTCCGTGAGAAGGGCTGGGCAGCAAGGAAGGCGGCCCACCATTACCACGTACCGCGGTCAACCAGGAGATCGCGTGTCTGGTCACTTTCAAGTTGGAGTCTGGGACACCCGCTGCACATCCAACAGGAATTGGTGGCTAAAAAAGTTGAGAGTATTAAGATGGCATCAAGGAGAGACATAGGACTTACAAGAAAGCAAATTCTTGCAAGAACAAATGTACTATGCAAACATACCAAAATCTGTTCCGGCTACCGCAATTTTTTTGCTGGGAAGGACTGTTGGGAAGGGTTAAGTGTACATATCCTGACCTCACCATAAGGAAGCCGGAGCGGCTGACTAGCACAAGAGCTAGGATGATGAACCACCGGGCGGTGGTCAGCAGGTTCTTTACGACCTTGCCACTATCCTTGAAGGGCTGGACATTGCTTATAAACCCCAACGACTGTGGAACTGCGATGATTTGGGGAAATCCTTTGAGCACGACCCTGTTCGAGTAGTTGGGGAAAAGGGGATGCCCTGTGTTTTTAGCAGGTCTACAAATATAACGGTGATGGTGTGCGTCAACGCTCAGGCGAAGCGTCCGCCACCCATGTTTATTGTTAAGGGGAAAACAAGCAAATCTCTCCATGGATTCAACACCGCCGACGCTCCTCCTGGTGCCCGCTGGTTCTATCAAAAGAATGGATGGATGACCGAAGATATTGGAGAGAAGTTGACTATGTTGACATTTACTTACAACAAATTACTTTTAAACAATGATTATCCAGGTTTTGATGTGTACTTTGCGGAGTATAGTGCGTGGTGTATTTTCCAGATCTTTAAATTTGCGGGCAGTATGTACAGCGTCTGACAGACATGCTTATGATACATGTTCAGCCTCTTCTAACAATGACCCTCATTTGTCACAACAACTTGGATGAGGGG
>VMBQ01013466.1:0-16261 GCA_007657795.1 Dreissena rostriformis | reverse complement strand
TTGAGAATAGAGAATAATAAATTTACTCATAACTATGAGTAATCACAAATAAATTCCCCGATGTCTATGATTTAGAGTAAAGTCTGAGTGCAACCATTAACACACTTAACTTTTTCTTCCTTATATCGTCGTAAATATAAATGATAGAAATTTAAATCACAAAGTATAAATCGTGGCTTGCAAACAGACCTGTCTCACTGGATTCATGTTTCGTAATGTGTTATTTCAAAGATTTTTTGTTAATGCTTGCAGAAAAATAAAATCTTAATTAAAATTTTTAGATTGTTGGAGCAAGTGAATGTGGATAGAGAATGTTCCATCGGACGTGCAGGTAAACAAAGTGTATACAACCAAATTAAGCTTAATTAAGATTTATATCCAGAGTATGTTTTACGTTTGTTTTCATGCACAATCGTAAACATTATGAACACACGCTGAAAAGAAATAAAAACAATGAACAGCAGTAAAGTATATACAGTTTATTAAGCTACCTGCAAACGTGGTTAACAAAACGTGCGTACACGGATATTAATATAAAATTCATATATATGTACCTATAGTCGCAAAACTTCAATTTTTTAAGAAAAAAAATGTGTACGTGTGTTGTGCCTTAAAAAAATATAAACGTCACATTTCAAAGCTCGAATTAAATATTAATGTTTAAGGGAATGGTTCATAATCAGTGTACGCATTTTGTGCTTTTTGCATTTTATTATATACAATCAAAACCTGTTGAATTCAAACAGTAGTCGTTATATACACTCTTTTCACGCAACTTTCACACTAGATTGTGAAGTATAACTTTATAATGACATTACTCTACTCGTACTGGAGCCTTTTTATGAAATTCTTTTTTTTTTAATATCAAACGCAATACATCAATATACAATGTATATGGCTTATTATAGTGATAATGAACTCTACAAACACGAGCAATAACCATGTGACATAAATATTAGACCATTAATATAAAGTTTAAGTTGTCGGTCATTGGGACGATAAAAGAAAGTCCCCGATCCATCTTGAAACTCAGGTAATATGGTAATCTGGTCAATTTATGTTTCTTGGCATTGCAGCTTTGAAGTTCGATGTGTGCTCGCAAAATCGTAGCCAGTTGTTCAGCGACTGCCATACCGACACAGACATAAAACAGTCTATTTGTTCCTACCAAAGCAGTATACGACTCACGCTCACGTACACCAAATGCGAGGAAACATATCTCATTTCAAAACGGACTACTCTTGTATACATTAACGCATTAAGAGTTGACATAGTAATGGTTAACGCAACTCTTGCTCCTCATGAGCTAAGGGATGGCTACGACCTTCCTGTGTACGGTTTGGACAATGGGACGTTCTACTACATCCACATTCCGGCTATGGTGTGTATCGTCACTAGTTTCGTATGTGCCGTTATCGCCATTGTGTTGTCCTTCCGCAGTCGAGGCTATCAGTCCTTCTTCACGAAGTGGTCCAAGAGCGAGCGATTCGTGGTCTACCTCGCTTTGTGCGACGCCCTCTTCAACGTGTCCCACTTTACAGACCACTTGCACATCGCCATCGCCAAAAACCACGTGTACCCAAAGGCATTATGTGAGTTCTACGGATTCAATCTTGCATTGTTCATCACAGCACAAAACCTGATGGTCAACATCGTTGCTATCAACGCCTTTATGCTGATGTACTTCAACAAGAATCTGGAGTTTGGGAGGTACGACTGGCGACTGCTGGCCTGGACGTTCGGTGCTCCGTTTCTTGGCGCTAGTATTGCTGGAATCGCGGGGCAACTGGGAACAAACGGAGCTTTGTAAGTACAATAACACCACTGCGATGACAGCGATTGCTGTTTTTACTTGCTGATCATTATGAAAGAATTATTATACTTCATAATCATTACTCCACTTTGGTTCAAAGTTCGTTCCTTCTGATTCTACATGGAATTAATCTAAACAAAATATTCAAAATACCTTTACCACGAAATTCCCGAGGCATTCCTGTCCGTATACCTATGTTGGTAAAGAATTCCTTAGCATCAAATTTACTTAATGAAAGTTATTTTAAATGAATACATTTATACACTTTTGGCTACAACTGACCGAAATCTTTTTATCTGTTTGCATATACTTTACAATTAATTCGAAGTCAGATTTTATTTTTTGACATATTATAATTTGTTTTAGTGGTAGTAGTATTAGTAAAACAAGTAAATAACGGACTTCCTTCAGAAGAACTAATATTTACCAAATCACACTTAATTAATCCCCTTAAAATGGAGCGCTGTTGGAATCTTATGATTTCGCCGATTCACCTATTATTCTACGCAAAAATAGACGTGATGTTTTGAATGTTTTGAACGTTTCAGACATGTATGCGTCGTTTTAATAAAGAATTAGAACATGCTATGTTTAAACAATTTCATGTATTTATGTTGCTCTCAAAGTTAGAAATGTTTTACTCAATAGCGAACAACTGTGTTCCTTCAGCGCTTTGATTTATAACTAGATATAAAGGACACACATACAATGGTTTATGAAGCACAATACATGTACAGCAGATATAAATATCGCACCCCACCCCCTTGTATTTTCAGTTGCTACTTTGACGGCGTGAAGGGCGTGATCACGAACATCTGTTTCACCACGGTCCCACTCCTCCTTGTGCTCGTTATGAACGTAATCTTGTACGTGCTCACATGGAAGCGCATTCACGAGCAATGTCGCGAGATCCGTCTCAACCTGGGCACAATGTCGACCGCCATGCGAGCCTCCCACCGCGCCGCCCGCGCCATGTCTATGTTCGTGGCAGCCTTCTTCGTCCAGTGGTGGGCCATGGCGCTGTACGGCGTCTGGGGTCTGGCTGTGGACGTGGTGCCGCAGCCCGTGCACCACATGGTGACCACGTTTTCGAACATTGGCGGCATACTAAATCTGATAGTGTACTGTATCATACGTAAGAAACAGCTAAGCAAGGGCGAGGTTCTCTCAACGGAGAAGTTAACGAAGAGCACTGACGCCAGGCTCTCACATTCGCACTTCAGCCGCCGGAACAACAACTTGCAGGACAACTCCACATGTGACAGTCAGGTCACGGAGCAGCCGCCAGCAACTCTTACTATCATTGATAATCATTTGGAGGTCCCAACAGGATATGAAAATGGACGTTGAAGTGGAACTATATAACGTGATTTATTATATATATGTGGCTGAGTACGAGCATTTGAACCACCTGGTCAAAAATTGACCATGAAAGTGCAACATCTGAAAAATCAAAATCTGATATTTGAACGCTTAATTCCAAATTGTGGAAACTCATACTTGTTATGTTCTAGGCCTAACACCGATTTCGGACGTTTTCTCTAAAAGGGCAATATGATTTGATGTACATGTAATGACCAATTTGGTGACTGTACTATTTACCACAAATGCTTTTGTAAATAGTAAAACACGTGACGAAAGATGAGTGCGCAACATATATATCAGACAAAACATAATAATATCACGGTTGTCGAAGAAATGAAAAACCAGCGTATTTCATATATTTACAATGATTTCAATGCAAATCCATAACATAAATAGCAACAAATTTAAACTGATGTATGAGATAAGTTTTTTACACATGCTTTTTACATATGCTATTTTAGTGTACACGTCAAAAGAAATAAAATTGATAAAAGTTCTGAATATTTATGTATTGTTTTAAAGTTCTATATTAACCCGCTGCTCATATGGCATATATTACAGAAATGAGATGATATTCTTCGAATAACTGCACATCAGATTATATTTTCTATTGGAACATATTTTAATCTATTCGACTTCCGTTTAGTACAAATAATGTCAACACAATGGATTGGAGGGTGTAGGAGAGAACATGCCACTTACTGAATATCAGTTCACAAACAGACAAAATTGACTCACTTATTTTATTGTTTCGGTAAACACACCTTTATGAAATATTTCGTCCAAACTGAGAAACGTTTCTTTTAAAGCAAATGTTGTTGATAGGTTATGATTGTACAACTCACACAAATGTGTGATCGTTTTGTTAAAAAGAATCACCTTTTAATAGCACGTGTGATCGAAACATTGGCCAAAACATTTAGGATAGATAATTTGCGACGTGAAATTAACCTTTTACACACTGAGTTGTAGATATTGTTCACAATTAGATGAGCTTAAAGAAAAAAAAAACACAATGTGGAAACAGTACTGAGTGTACATAGAATTAAGTAACTCGAATTTATGTGCACACAAAAATACGCATTAGATTTCCTTGACATAATTTAACATGCTTGATATCTTTACTGACTCATGACAGACTGATACAAAAAAAAAACAACATATACGTCTTTGCCATTATGTACTACAACTTCACTCATATCAATTTAAATGTACGTTTTTTATAACTAAATGAGAAATGTCCTCTTAAGCCTGCAATATATAATACTTTATATGTTTAAGATAGTAAATAAAACCCCATTATTAACACATTATTTTATCCGCATTATCATCTACACACAGTCCAAACTGACATTTGGATGTAAACTTGGTAAACCTAGGTTGCACCAGGATCGGCAAAATTCATTTGCGAATATATGCAATGACAGAATAAAAATGCATTACTTATTAGCAACCATTCACAAACACATCAATAATATACCACTAGGTAGTGACTACAGACTTGTCAGCAGCTATTGAAATCTATCTAACATGTAACCTTTGCCTGTATGGCTATTTTTCTAATTCAACTTAATCTTTTTGAAAATAACTTAACTATTTATTTACCAAATTATATTATGAAGATAAAAGAAGATTATTGTTTCATAATTTATTCTGAAACCTCCAGATATGCACCGTGAACAAACCATTATCGATGTTTGAAATTAAAACAATAATATCAAGTATAATGCTAATTAATTTCTTGAGCATACATGAATTAATTGATGGTACAATAGTATTGAAAACAAGAATGATATATGCTTGTAGCAAGTTAATTTCTTCCCTGACATGAGTCATTCATCAAGAGCGTAAACTTTTGTCCACCCGTTTCATAAAACATTTTTCGTTGAACACAAAATTATGTGCCTCATACCTTTTCTCAATATAATCATGTTTTTATAATTAATAACAGTGAAAAGAGTTTAAATACTAAACACACTAAACATAAGGGTTAACAACGCGGGTGTAAGTCATATCATTTCTGCTTATTATGACCACATCTTTTGGTGTTGAGACTTTGCAATTCAGCTCAATATGTGTTTCATGGTGTGGCTCTGATTGGTCACATACCCATGAGAGTTCACCATTGAAACAACAAGGTACTAACCCTGAAAATAAATATATACCAAAATATGTATATATGGTTTTGTTATAGTCGACATTAAATAAATATGTACAAAAGAACAAAAAATCTGCACAATTAATGAATCTCGTTACAATCTAAATGATATACCAATATGCCAAAACAGGTGAGCAGACAATATTTAAACTGTTGTCAAAAGCTGAATCCAACAAATGACCGAAATATGCACTTTCAAATAGATTAATACATGAGTGCGTAGTTGGTATAACATTTCATTAGCGACATTAAAAATTGTGTCTGTCCACTTTCCATATTTTTAGTAATCAATCTTTGATCAATATTTTGTTTTCATTTCAACTAGATCATGAATATAGCCGTTAATATGGACATCCACAACTATAAATTCTGACTAGAATAGCAACATCTATATGTATTACTAATCAACATCATCAAATAAATTAATCACATCGCTTACGCATTCATTAATGTTGTCACAACGAATTGACTTGGCATTGCTTACGTGACAATGTGGGATTGTACAAAGGTTTGCAACACACATTTGATTAATGAAACCTTTTTTCAGTTCACAGACTACCATTTGTCAATTGATTGACAGGTAAATTATCATCCTAAAATACATATTGTGAAAGTCAAATACTTTGAGGGGAACTGTTGCACAGCACTTTTAATAATATGTTTATTCATTGAATACGGCCACTACAGATAGGTTCAAAAACAAATTATAATTTATCAATAGTTGTAATGTTTGATAACTTCCGGATAAAACAGACAAAGAAATAGAGGATATTTGTTCATGTCAGTGTAAGATCGTTTGTTATTTCACGAGTGATCATAGAAAATATATTTTCACGAGTGGCGCAGCCACGAGTGAAAATATTATTTTTCTATGATCACGAGTGAAATAACAAACGATCTTACACTGACATGAACAAATTTTCTGTTTCTTTTATGCCCCTTTTTCAAGAAAATAATTAATTATAATTTCCCTTTCGCTGAAAAGTGACCCTCTCTACCATGGCGTGCCTCAATACATTGAAATGACGTCATTTTTGACGTCATTTTGTTGACGAAATGAAGTAATTATTCCAGGGAAATTCTTCAGTTAAACTCTTTAACAATGTAAATAAACGGTAAAAAAAAGCATAAAATTAAAAGAAAATATGTTGGATTCGGTGGATAATCGATTTTATTTTGCTCGTGATCATAGAAAAAAATTAAACAAGGATATAAACAAGGGAAGTACATCTTGATATGATAATCTAAAAATAGAAAAAGAAATTCCGAAAATTTGTTCTTTTCACCGGTGAAAAGAACAATTTTGTTCTTTTCACTGCTGTTATTTCACTGCAGAAATGTCATATTTTATCATTAGGTATAAAAGAAATATCGTTAACAATCTTCAGTATGCCAACCAAAACGGCTCATACACACAGCATGAATGATGGAATAGATTACAAAGAATACTATCCCTACAGACAAACTTTGCAATGTGTTCTTAGAAAACAAAAAAACTCCTGCCCTGACAAAAAGCAGGAAGTTTATCCGAAAATTGACAATGTCGAAACTGTATCGATTTATATGATAATAGGTGCTTCCTACTTTATGGGCAAAAGTTAATTTGATTGCCATGTTTCGTAATAAAACAAATGTATAAAAATATAAGGCAGTTATAATACAGCACGGTATACAGTTTGTTCGAACCACTACCGCATAAGTAGCATAATCTTCATCAACGACATCTTAAAGAACCAAGAACGTCAATAACCTCCCTCGAAATGTCCATTGGGCCATCCATGCGGACGGTCTTGCACTCTGGTGTTCAAAAGAGCACACAACAACCGCAAACTATCGGGTACAATAGGCGCTGAAAGTTCTTGAGGAGTGGACAAAGCAATGGCGCATCAATATCAGGAAGGCCATCTTCACAATCTTCAGTCTATCCTCGAAAGAAATGAAGACTCACCTCAAGCTCTGTGGACAGACACTGCAAACTGACAACAACCCCACGTACCTTGGTGTGACCTTCGACGCGCTACTAACCCGGAATCAGCAGACAGAGAAAGTCGACGCTCGAGCCAAGCTGAGGTTAGCACTCATGACCGGCATTAATTGGTTGGGAGATGCAGCAATCCTCATGAAGATGTATGTCCTTAAGTGTGAGTGACGGCATGGGGCACAGCATGTTACCCAAACTTTGACAAAGTCAGCCAGGTGCACAACCAGGCGACCAGAATCATCACTGGCGCCATGTGGTCAACCCATATTCAAGAGCTGGAAACCATCAAGGGTCTTGAGCCCATGGAAGACAGAAGGTACACCAAACTCTTCACCCTGGCAGCAAAGTCCAAACGACTGCCACATCATTCCATGAAAGACAAACGGAGCCAACAAACAAAATGAAGAAGAGGGGAAGCTTCATCCAACATGGTTTTGGAAAGGAAATGCCAATATATCCAGGATCATACCCCAAAGATGTCCCTTAGTACCTTTAAACCACATGCTGGAGCGATGCCGAAAGACCAAGATTCAAAGCAGTATTCTTGATATTGGCAAGAAAGAGTCTCAGAGCGATGCGGATAAAAGTCCATTTACATGCAAAACTGCTACCCACAACACAACTGGGCTTATATCTTTACCGACGGGGCTACTGACCATTCTGTCAGAAGTGGTGAAGCCGGAACCTACATCAGGTACCCATGAGGTGGAGAACAACACGTCTCCCTCGCTGTCGGTCTCTACTCCACCAACTTCAAGGCTGAAGCAGAAGTGCTCAAAACAGGTGCAATCCACATTGAACACAGCCCACTCTCCTCCAACAACGTTGTGTTTTTCAGCGACTCGAAGTCAGTCTTGCTGACGCACGACACTGCAGAGACAAAGAACTAAACGACCTGTCAACCGCATTGTCCTCCCTATGCCAAGCCAACACGGTTTTGATGCAATGGGTCCCTTCTCACTGCAACATACTTAGCAATAAAGCCGAAGACACTCTGGCACAGGAGGGCTCTACGAAAAAGCAGTCTTCAAAGAAGTCAATACCATCATCAAGGCAAAGCACCAATAAAAGTGGCTGCAGCAGCATCCACGATACAACAGAAACGACCCCTACCACATGTTTCAATATCCGAGTAGTTCTGCATATTCATGCTGCGGACAGGCCACAGCCGCATGAACAAACACCAGTGGTTACCTTCCCTTAAACGTGAGAGTGCAAAACATGTTTTCAACAAATCAAACGTTTTAAACAATTGTTTATTCATTTATGAGGGTTATAATAACAATAAGATATTGAATTGATCGAAGCAAATAAATTTGAAACTAATCGTATTCGATTAGTTTCATCGGAATTAAGCGACAAAATTTAGACGGTTTATGTTTACTGAAATTGTGTTTGATAAACGTTATCACGACTTGCAGTGAACCAGTTTATTAATGACGCCTTGCCTTATTCTCCACTGAAGAACGGGAAACAGGAAGTATGACACAATGGCGCAAAAAAAAACTAATTTTAAGCGGAGTAAAACATTTAATTCGAAACAAAATATTGCGGTAACTTTTATATTTTTCTTGTGGTATGTATATTCATGTGATATAGCATTTGTCGAAGTGATAATGTTGCTTTATTTAAAAATAAATATCATAGCGGAAATAGATGACGCGTGGAAAATAAAATCGAGTTGCATAGGTTGGTCTATAGGAATGTCAAAATTTGATACGTATAAGCGGTCAACGCTTTTGCCCGTACTATATAATTTTCACCATTGACAATCAAAAGAAAAATGTGGCAAATTATCGTTTCACGGACTAGTAATTCCGATTTAGGGTTAACTTCAAAATTAAACTATCCTTTGTCGCAAAACAATGTCTTCAAAACATTCTCAAAACGGTAGTCGCATTTTAACGTCGTTTTACTCGAAAACGATGTCAGCGCCTATTGGGTAAAAATCTCATTCCCAGCCACATATTACAATGATATCCATGACATGTCTCGATTGCCTTTATTTACTCCTTGTAGTTTTTCTGTGATGCATTATTAATTAAAATATATTTGTAACGGATGTTTCTTAAATATATATTATGCAAACAAAGGAACAACACTTACCGTAAAATTATATAGTCATTACACACTTTAACCACCATACTTAAGTGTTAATCTTTGCCAAGACAAGAAAAGCGTATCATAAATGCAAATACACTATTTTTAACTTTACCCAAAAATGATTATAAAAAGAATTGTAATGGTTCGATTCAATAATTCGATTTGGTCAGATATCAAAGCTGCGACGTTTTACATCATTTGACATATAGGGGTGGCAAATACTCTATATACCGGGTAGTTTGCTCTTTTCCATTCGCCCATCGGTCTGATTTGTGTGTCGCATGGAAAGCATTTGTCAGCAGATCACTTTGGGTACGTTTTCCCAGACATAAGCGAAGAAATGGCCTTTTTTGCATGCAATGTAAACTTGTGTTGAGTTTAACTCGAAATGTATTTCTACATATTAACAACACACACATCATGTTTTACATCGGGGCGTGCATCTGAATATGCCATTTGCAGAATGGCTCTTTTTACTCACAAAGGACTTGTGTCTCAACAAGTTGAATACTTATCAATATTGATTCAATTTTACGGACATATTCACCAGCATATGAACTTGTACAACTGGATATAGTATTAAAGATTTATAAGAGAGTTTATTTTTACATCATTGCATGTAAGCTTCAACACATTTCTTTTAAATTATTAGAATTCATTTCAATTGCCCTGACTTCTTAATGGTTATAATGTAATCAAGAAATAAGAAATACATTTAATCGTATGGAATGCCTAATGCGTTTTGAACAGGCATTGTTTATTCAGATTCAGTTGCAGAATAACTTCGGGTGCTTCGTCCTGCAGTTCTTTGGATAACATGGATCTAACTTCTGTTTAATAATGAAATGTGGAAAAATTGAACGTTTGTTAGCTAAACAAACCTGACTGTACTTGTATTTAAATATAAACAAATGCAATTTTAAAAAAAAAACATTATGTCTATGACTCACCGTATGTTATGGAAATTGATGTTCCAATTTCAGAATTATCATAAACTGTTTAAAACCGTTATTTTTTAATGCAATTGTGGTCGTTAAGGAAAATGCATGGCAATGCATCTCGAAGATCGTGTAAATGGAAGTGACCCACATACGGTATGTAGCGCCGTAATTTGGTGTCACCCCAACTTTGATGTTCACATACAACTTCGGTGTTCAACAAAAAAATGCGCTATTTAACGCGTGATTTGTTGTTTTCAAAATGTATTATTCCTTTCGCGCCTGAGGCTGCATAATGTTATGAGCCGGAGTGTTACACAGCACTTCCGTCTAATTCATTTACAAGACTCACGAAAGTAAGGACGAACATTTAATGCTGGTGTTGCATCGTGATGTGGGAAGTCGGAGTATCCGATAGAAACCCCTCCTGTCCGTTATAGCCACCCAAACCAAACAAACATGCGCTGGGTGTGGATATTCATTATTGAACCCGGGACCCGCGACGCCTAGATGAGAAGCGAGGTTGTCAACCACTGCGGTTACCGAACAGCCTATTGGTCAACGCTGCGCATGCAGTGGTTCATGTACCCGCATCGGTTACCTTTCCAACAGGTCATTTGTTAAGATATATGCTCGGAACCTGTCAAATCTCTTCGCCGACGATGTTACGCATAGTTGCAGAGTTAACCACCGGAATTGGAATAACATCAAAGTTCGGTGTAACAATGCTAAATGTTTAACCATTAATACGAAGCAGATAGTCGAGGAAATAACCCTAGCTTTTTTTATGTCCCCCACTATAGTAGTGGGGGACATATTGTTTTTGCCTTGTCTGTTGGTTGGTTGGTCTGTTGGTCTGTTGGTTGGTTTGCGCCAACTTTAACATTTTGCAATAACTTTTGCTATATTGAATATAGCAATTTGATATTTGGCATGCATGTGTATCTCATGGAGCTGCACATTTTGAGTGGTGAAAGGTCAAGGTCATCCTTCAAGGTCAGAGGTCAAATATATGTGGCCCAAATCGCTTATTTTATGAATACTTTTGCAATATTGAAGATAGCAACTTGATATTTGGCATGCATGTGTATCTCATGGAGCTGCACATTTTGAGTGGTGAAAGGTCAAGGTCATCCTTCAAGGTCAGAGGTCAAATATATGTGGCCCAAATCGCTTATTTTATGAATACTTTTGCAATATTGAAGATAGCAACTTGATATTTGGCATGCATGTGTATCTCATGGAGCTGCACATTTTGAGTGGTGAAAGGTCAAGGTCAAGGTCATCCTTCTAGGTCAAATATATGGGTCAAAATTGCTCATGTAATGTAACTTCTGCAATATTGAAGCTAGCAATTTTATATTTGACATGCATGTGTATCTCATGGAGCTGCACATTTTGAGTGGTGAAGGGTCAAGGTCAAGTTCATCCTTCAAGGTCAAACGTCATATAGGGGGACATTGTGTTTCACAAACACATCTTGTTTATTGTTAAATTTGTCTATACAGCGGTCACAAGTCTAACTAGTATTGGATGTTAAGTATTAAATATGTAACCTCTGAGCCTTGCGATTTCAGAGATGTATAGTAATTATTTATTCTTTTAGTAATGTAAATGAGTAATGAGTAAAAATTATAGTAGATTTATATTAAGTTTCTAAGCTATTCAAAGGGACTTGTTCACAGATTTTGGCATGTCTTGAAGTTTGTCATTAAATGCTTTAAATTGATAAATGTAAACATCGGAACTAAATAGCTCCCGTATAAAACAAGAAAAAAAAAGTTAAAGAAAGGAAAAAAAAAGTAATCCATACCGGGATCGAACCACTGACCCTTGGAGTAAAAGTCTAGCAATCCTCGTTATGTCACAAAATATAACGATAACAACAGAACTCAACAAATTATTCAATCGTTTCGCGTTTGTAACGCTTTATAATTTTCAGGTTTTAAAATCGTCAAAAGATGCATATAATAGATATTTTAAAGCATGGTAAATGTTCAGTATTACTGTTTCCTCGCAAATATCATTACTACAACGAAAATTGCAGATCTGAAACTTTTTTTTTCAATTGTGTCAATTTACCAAAACGTGAACAAGTCCCTTTAATACTAGCTTTACCATGTGGCCCTCAGGGCGTGGTCAGTTTGAGACTGGAAAGCTAATGTAGAGCATCACTGTACAGTCAAGTTACCATCAGTAGAGTAATTAAGTTGTTCTGGTGAAAATCAATAAATGTGTTGAGACTTCTTTTACACCAGTTTGATTAAATATTACCTTTGCTTACTGTTTCAGCACATAGTCTTATTTTTAAACGCATGCAAAATGTTTTTGTGATACCTTTTTTGCGCCGCAGAATTCATGCATTAACGGATCAGTTGTAGCCATAACGGATCACGTGATCAAAATCACTCAGGGGGCATCTAACACGCTATTTGAACCGTCGAAGCATGATCTGTGTTGTTAACAATGGACAAGTTACATTGCCAGTTATAATTTATATTCAATTTTTGGTTATTAATTGTTTTCTATATGTGATCTTGTATCTACACTTTACGCATGGTGTTCTTGTGTGAATTATCTGTTGACAGTCCTAAATAGATCGAAACGATATGGGCATCTTATAAACCGTGTAAATTGATTGAATCATATATAATCATCGATATTGAACATGGAACATAAATAAAACATTAATATTGAGATCAGTTATTGTCAGAATCAACAAGATTTGCATATATTTTAATATATTATCAATACGCATATTATCACGCTTGATCCGTTATTGCCCATTCTTCATTTCATTTAAGGTGTTGCAAAATCTTAAATACGAATCAAAACTGAAATGGACTTTTGCTGACAGAAAGACTACTAAATGGCCTTGAAATTAATGCGTAAACTTCTTACTTTCCAACAGAGTTATAGCATGTGGCAGCGGAAAATGTTCAACCTCGATTTGGAAACGAGACGGAAGTCAACAAAGTCGTATATACATGTCAGCAAAACATAGCGAAATGTTTTACAACGAGTATCTTCGATTACGATTCAATCAATGCGCTTTAAAGAACAGGCCTTGAAGATGCTGTGTGCAAAATATCATCTAAAAATGTCAACTATTTATCGCGATACGCAGTCTTGAACATCAAAGTGATCCGCTATGGGTTATAATCTGGTAATGGTAACTTGACTGTATTCTTTGTAGATTTAATTAAATTTTATTCAGATTTCAATTTAAGCAAAATTAAGCAAGTTATTTTTCCACAAAACCATGGATTTTGTGACGAACGGTCAGAATATGCAACCCAATAAATATATATATATTTATATGTGTGTATTGGTCATCTTGCGTGATGCTTGTGGCAGATTTGTTACACATGTACCGGTATATGCTTTCATTTATTTTTAACCTGCACAGTTTGCACATCATCGTACAATCGGTATACCTCATAAAAATAACGAGTCCTCAACAGCAGAAAAACATTAAATCGCTTTATTTGCATTTCGTGATATAATTGAAGATAACACAAAATACCGGTACATAAACATTTGATAAATGACATATGAGGAATGTATTTAACACTGTTGTCCATAAATCAGGTTGGTGTTGATTATTTACACAAAACGGACGTGCCCCAAGTCATCTGTTGTTGTCAATTGCTATCACACAATCAGGAAGTTATTTTCGTCTCGGGAAGTCATTGTAATTAGTTTGATCTTAAGATAAACACAAATGGGTCAATAGTTTTCACAATCATATCTGTCATATTTTTTTACAACGTGAATTCAAACACAAGTCTAGGGCAATAACAAAATATTGTTTGTTTCATCAATCAAAGTTTGTATGAATAACATTATTGTGCGCGTCATTAAAGTTCTTCCATAAAGTAATGCCTTGAAACGTTCAAGGACATTATAACACAATCATTTTAAAAAGAAAAATGGAATTATATTTTTCAAGTCTGGAGACTTTTTCATAAGGTCATTACCCATGTTAGGTAAAGATCTATTGACCCGTGTCGGGCATTAATTGGTATTCAGCCATATCCAGCCAGCGTAGCTCAAGACAAGACTTGCCCCGTAGTGCAGTCTGGTAAGTGGCTACCATGTCTTCTATAAAGCCATGCAAAGTTTATTTGTCAAATTAGCCCACATTTTGACTCCTTATCATCGAATGCAGAGGATCTGGAGCTACGCTGTTCAGATATGTTCTAAGGCCAATTTTCGCACTACGCAGTTAAATTTATATATGAAGCTGCTAACAAAATGTCAAAACATGCATTATTCAAGCTGTGCAATCATATCAGTTACAGGAAATATAGGATGGTCTTCTGATGCTTATATCAAATTATAACATAAGTATAATACATGAAAACAGCAAAATGGTCCATTGGACAACACATTTGAAGAGAGAATGAACACTAATGTTGACAACTAAGAATACGTACAACATGTCATATAAAGCATTGACAAACAAGAACATGTTTTTGTTTTCATGTGCTTACATTATCAAATTTGAAAGGGTATGAAAACCTTGATTCAAACCTATTTACTTGACATTCCAATCCTGATTTCACCACAAAGGTGGCGTATAAAAATTGTAACAACATTGACAACTAAGATTTGTGAAATGCGATTTGAAATATCACATAGAAATACACACATATCTACCATTAAATAAAGAATATAATGTTGTATTGAAAAAAACTTGAAAATGAATAGGCAATTATTAAAGCAACAAATTAAAAGAAAAAGTATGAATATTTTTTTCACAAAAATAACAGTTAGTCTTGAGAAAGAAAATTTCTTTAATCTTATGAAATAAAAGGAGGAAACCACATTTACTTCAATATGTTTCAAATTGGTTTTGGATTTCTATAAACAGACACTAAGGAACAAATTTCTTAAAGGGAACAATACATATTTCATAACAACAGTTTAATACCACTAAATATTTAAAAGTACACGACCCACGTCATGCGAAAATAGGTCTTAAGCCATATGCTGCCAGCATAATTCCATAGCTACCCTGTCCGCTAATAAGACCATGAAACTTTGCATGACTTTATGGGGGACAGGGTAGCTCCTGACCAGTCTGCGCAACTGCACAGGCTGGTCTCAAGCTACACCGCCCCATATAGTCCCATTTTTGCATGACACAGGTCATATCAAATCAATAAAAGCTACAGCACAAAACAGTGAAATAAAATTGACTATAAGGATGCTTCACTTTTTTTTGCATCCTTTTAAAATATATCTTTTAAATCACATAGACCATGATTGCCCATATCTTATTGCCTAGGTTATTGGCTGGATTCTTCACTTCATGAGGAAACTGCAAAGCAATATAAAAACACCACAATGATTAAACAATCTTGAAAAACCACAATGATTAAAAAGTCTCGAGGTCAATCAATGTGACACTGCATTTTGCAATGGGAGGAGTGTATTTATCCAAAGGGTTAAGATAAAATAAAGCTCTTCAATATGCATTTTTTAAAGTCACATATATCAGAAAATAAGAGAACAAAGATCATGTTTAACATGAAATTTACATGATGTAATTTTTATTGCAATATTTAAAGGTAGACCAATTTTGCAATAAATTTTCTCTGACTAGTTACTGAAATGAGTCAAAAATAATTTGGTTTTAATACTATTCTGTCCTGTATCAACAGTAAAGAAGGCAGAAATACGACCAAAAGAAAGGTTCTCTGCCAGCAATTATAGCACATTTTCGGCAGCAGCTCTGTTAAACGTTGATTAATACAACAAAAATCAATTTGTCATTTTTATCTCAATTTTCAAATCAAATCCATGCGAAAGTGGGTCTTCTGCCATGTACGGACAGCGTAGCTCCAGACCAGCCCGCACACTGGTCTGGGCCAATACTGTCCGCTATAAACTCACCC
>VMBQ01013465.1:0-17458 GCA_007657795.1 Dreissena rostriformis | reverse complement strand
CACAGATCTTAAAAAGTCACGTGGTATAGGCACCGTGGTAAATACCAAGGGATTACATCGTTTAGTCGGCGAACATATGAGCTAACGTAAATGCAGTTTCAAAAAAGAGAGATAACATATATCTCCGGGAAAAAAATGGAACGCGAAATTTGCCGTAAATGATATTAATCACACGTAAAATTACATACAGTATACAAACTGAGTGTTTTTGAGGCGAAATAAATAGTCGGGGCAATACATAGAGATATAAAAATCTATCAATTGCAACAAAATAATGATAGACGGACGAACACAACTTATATTAAATGCCGTTCTGACACATACTTAATAACAACCCATTAGGAAGGGAACATGATTTTTTGTATAAAATCAAACACATACATAACCATGTAAACCATAGCTGCAGTCAGAACAAGTAAACATCTGCAATCCTACCCTTAAATGATCATTTACAATCCGCAGATAATATTAATGAAGCTAGATGAAGCTAATTTCTATGAACATAATAAACTCGTATTGTACTTACATTATAAGGTGAACACTATTGTCACTTTAAATCGCCACAAAATGTATTTAAATTAACTGGATCGCCTTCATCGTGGCCGGCTTAAAAAGGAATGCGCATTTTACACGTCATCATGTGATTCACGTGATATGGTTAGGTCATCTGATTGGGTAAAATTTTCGTACATAAGAGGTTCATTTTTTTTAAAGAACAAAATAATGGTCTGGTTATTATTTTATAATACATACTTTTGTATTATCTTATTTGTCTCGACCAGCTTGAGGAATACCGAAATCCCACACATTTGACGGCTACTTTCGGTTTCATTTTACACAGCCAAACAGAAACAAATAGTGTATTCACCTACGCATGTTACATACTATGCCGTACCATTTGGGTCAAAAGTACAAATACGCCGACAGCTAAAAATAGATATCACCGCAGTGACAAAATTGTAACCGCGGTGATTTCATATTCATTTTTAAACCAATGAAACCTTCAAACTTTATGTATACTCTGCCATATTGTCCTGCTGTGAAATTGCCATAATGCAAGAGTCGCAATATCATAATATGTGTTTATATATGTGTAAACCATATAAGATGTTGGCTTGCTACTCTTTGGTTTCAGATGACATTCACTACTAGCAGGTGCTGTCCTACATCACCTTTCCAGCATCACATTTGGTGTCGGAGACACCAAATATCAACACAGTTCATTCGATAGGTTATCAGGGGGGCATGCGTATACGGGAGCTTACCGGGTTTAAGTGAGGTAAGTTAACTAAACTTCCAAGATGGCGTCGTGTTCGTGTTTTTGGTGAAGGAGTAGCGGATATTTTTACCCGGTAAGCCAGTTTATATTTATATTCCTTTTAAATGAATAAGCCTTTTCTGCTATACGGTGTTTGTGCTCCACTCGTATTTTGTTTCAATGCTGTAGACGTCGGAATAAAAAAGTTATTGAAGCAAAACCGTCGACAAATGTGTTGTTTAATTACTTGACCTTCGAGATGTTGGATGTTCGAATATCATTTTCTCTCATAATAAACAGTATTTATGCATGTTAACAGTAAAATATAACATAAATCACGATTATTTTATTATCTCGCCGCGTTTTTATGTCTATGTTTTCATTTAATGCCGAATAATAACGGGTTAACTTCATTTTAAGCACATTTTGGGACCTGACTTCCAAATGATAAACAGCTCTTTCCTATGTTAGATGGTTTAATGCGAAAAAAACTGTCGTGACTGAATTCCGCATTGGTGTGAATGTTAAACAAAATAATTAAATTCATTTGCAATGCAGACAAATAAATAAATGCGAAGTCGAATTGGAAAGACTACATCTCTTCCTTGGTACAGGCATACGATGCTTCAAAGAGCAGCTCCACTTGGTATTCCCAACATTTTCTAATGTTCGGGTGGAACCCAATATTACAAGTTGAGGCATATCTAGGCACAACTTCAGGAAATAAAAGAGAGGCATTAAACCTTGCATACATTTCAAAATTGCAGGAACTCCCCAAATTCGCATACAGAGTTGCAGGGGATTGCGCAAAAAAAAAGCGAGCGTGCAACACAAAACAAAGCTCTGTATGACAGTAAAGTTAAAGAGAATCAGATCTGCATTAAAGATCTTGAACTTGTAAGGCAAGTCAATCTGCAAGAAGACATAAATTGGCTGACAAATGGGAGAGAGAACCATACATTGTTCTAGCTATCCCATATGAAGGCCAGCCTGTTCTATCCCAGAACCTGAACAGGAACCACAAACTGCCCGCAAGGTCAGAACGTATTCAAAGCCTAGTCAATTTTCTGGTAGTGATAGCGACTGTAGTTCAGATTATGATTCTGTTGTACAGCTTTACAGGATTTCACAGAAAAGGAACACAAACACTCATACTGCTGTAACTCCAGGCCCAGTGACCAGCATCAGTAACCCTGCCATTTATCTTTCTTTTCCATCTCTCTCTACTGATTCTATTGCACAGCTCAGTCCAGTCCAAGCAACCAGCCAGTCACAGGCAGTCATTCCACTCCTGTAGACAGACCATTTTCACCTCTCTCCCATGAATAAAGTTCTAGTAGTAGTTCTTCTCTTAACCTGTCTATACAGGATAATTTTCCACCCAACAGACCCGTACGCCAACATCGCACCCAGACTGGTTTGGCGAATGACAATTTGTTAAGACTGCATAGTATTTTGTTTAAAGGGACTTGTTCTCAGTTTATCAAAATGAGAATTTTTCAACTTTTTGTCACAGATTCAAGAAATAAATGAAAAATGAACATCCGTGTGCGAAATAACACTAATGCCGCAGACTTATACTGAAAATACACTTTCGTTTATCGAAAAATCATCGTTAGAAATTGATAAAATTATGAAGCGTCTCAGACGCGAAACGATCTTAAAATTTCGATGTCTTGAGTTATCGTTATATTTTGAAACTACACGTGGATAGTTATACAAAGAATTAAATAAATGGCAACCCATGTGAAGACGGATGGTCAGGTCCGCACATAATGTAGTCGTAAAGACTCAACGATGACCCGAACATAAACTTTGAATTACACACATACACACGTGAAGTCGGATGGCTGAGTGGNTGCTTTTTTTACTTGTTTTCTTGTTTTTATATTGTAGCTCGTCAGTTCTGATGTTTATATTTATCAATTTAAGCATTTAATGACAAACTTCAAAACATGCCAAAATCTGTGAACAAGTCAACCTCTAATAGTTGCATGTAACCCACCAAGTCCAGCTTTGCTAATAAAGTATTTAAGTGTACATACACTATTTGTGCAATTTCAAGTTTTGTGATTTCTGTTTTTTGCATTAAGTGAAAAGTTAAGCCATGCTTGTTATCATGGTTATATTAACATTTTTGTTTACAGATAAAGAATATAATATCCATTTATATTATGAAATCATTAAATTGTCATTCCTGTCTGTGCAACAATTCTGTTTTGTAAGCCTTGATCAAACATGTTAGAAGATCAATTTCTACTTTATTTGTGAAATATCTTCGAGAAAAGGTGTCAATTCCATATTAATCCATATATTGTTATAAATGTCTCTTTTATTGTAAATATTGTACAAAAATTGTATCATTCTTTAATGAAAGTGGTAAAAGTTTATTTTTTGTTGATTGAATACATTTTAAACAGGCGCCATAACTATTTGCATTGGTCTATTTCATTTAAATAATATTTAATATTGGAATTTTTCATTTGAATTGTGAAACCATATTAGTATTGTTTCCAAACTTTACATTTTTCATGAATTAAGGTCATGGAATATGGGAGACAACTCGTATAAAGATTGAACTTAGGTTTTACGTAAGCTACTCGCCTTTGACTAAGTACTATTTTTACGTAAGCTACTCGCCTTTGACTAAGTACTATTTTTTCCATAATAGTACAGTTTACTTGACTTTTGTGTATCATTTATATATTAATTGTATTTCAAGGTTCGGTGTTGTTTTGTTAAGTTAGGCCTGTCCAATTTATCTTTTAATAAGTTCGTGCATTCTATTAAATTGTAATTGTTGTAATTGTTGTAATTACAAAATATTTCCTCTTCTGGGAATTAGTTATTTTAAGCTTAAAGGGATTTGTTCACAGATTTTGGCATGTTTTGAAGTTTGTCATTTTGCTTTAAATTGATAAATGTAAACATCAGAACTAAATTGTTCCAGTATAAAACAAGAACAAAATTAAAGAAAGAAAAAAAAGTAAACCATACCGGCGCTCGAACCACTGACCCTTGCAGTAAAAGTCTAGCACTTAAACCATTCGACCGTCCGTGCTGATATTATTCGTGGTGTATTTATACTTTATAAAAGCAATACTAGTAATGGCACAAAAATTAGTCAGTTCCAACTAACCTCACTTAACCCAGTCCAGCTCCGGTATACGTATGTCCCCCGATTGTCCATCTGTGTGAAAATAACATGTTTTATCAATAAACGTCACGCGCCGAAATACTATGCAACCAAAACAGCGTCTTCACAGGCCTGATAAATTACTAGCACAATTAATATAAATATCACAAAATGAATTCATACAGCCAAAATATGAGCACAGCGTTTTTAAACGTGATGTGTTGTGATTCATGCGTCTCGAAAGATCTACACGAGACTATATAGTACAAACTTGAACTTGTGCAAGTTCGTCTTCTTCGTTGCTGTTACAAATGAAAAGATTAAAGAACATACTGCTCATTTAAAAAAAGTAGAATGAAAAAGAAAGCAATGATGATGATGATGATGATGATGATTATGATGATGTTGATGATGATGATGATGATGATGATGATGATGATGATAATGATGATGCTGCTGCTGCTGCTGAAGATGATGATGATGCGTATCGCTTTATGTGTCTTGTGTCACGGTTTGAAATTAGACCGCGATACACGAAATTCGGATAATATGGGAGGTATTTGAATAATAAAATATCGTGTATCGCTTCGTGTGTCGCGCAAAATATCGTGCGTCGCTTCGTGTTTCGTGTGTCGCCCTTTGAACGCGAGACACGATATTGTGCGCGATACTCCATACGACACACGATATTTTGCGCGATATTTCGTGGTACATTCTCGCGCGTTGCTTCGTGTAACGCGCAAAATATCGTGCGTCGCTTCGTGTGTCGCGCAAAATATCGTGTATTGCTTCGTGTGTCGTGTGTCGCCATTGATATAGAACGGCGAGATTATAGATGGCACTATACGGATTCCTTAACTTCAAGCTCTTTTTTAACCTATTGACAAAAGTAAGAGAATACAACCACTGTGCAATTATTTGTGTAAGGTATGTAATCCGTTTTTACTAATATGTTCATGAACAGTCATTAAAAGGTTTTTGGAAATGTAAGTGGAAAGATATATTGGTTTGGCCTAATTATACGCAAAATATCGCTGTATCGTATTTCTCTTTTTTAGATAATTTTTCTATAAACCATTGTGTGTATTTTTAGAAAATGATACTAGCATATACACTGTTTACTGCTTAACAAAACAGATTTAAGAGTAGCTATGGAAGCGCTGGAGTATGGAAGCGCTGGAGGGCCCTTTTGACTTCTCACTATTGACTGTGAGTTTTGACTTGTGAGTTGGAAATTGTGAGTTCTGACTTGTGTCTTGTAAGTTTTGCTGATGCATTTTCGCTCATTTTAAGCCTGGAGGACATGGCGGACAGCGATTTGTCAGATGATGTAAAATTTTTGATAGTTTGCGTGAAGTTAGCGACAGGATCTAAGAATGAACATGTAGTAGGAAGCCAATTAACAACAGGATCTATGGATGAACAGGTACTTTGGAATGAGTTAGCAACAGGACATATGGATACAAAGCTAACAGGAAGTCAGTAAGCAACAGGATCTATTAATGAGCATGAAATGCTTGAAAATCAGTAAGCAACAGAGCATTTTGATGAACAGTTACAAGGAAGTCAGTTTCCAACAGGGACTTTGAATGAACATGTATTTTGAGGACAGTTAGCAAAAGGATCTGTGAATAATGAGAGAATTGCAGGTCATGTTGGTGCAAAATCTGAAATTCTGGTTGCTGCAGAAAGTTGTGTTGACCATTCTTTGTCACTTTTAAAGTCTGGAACCGTTAAGCATGTGTCAGATTCAGTTTTGGACACAGAATCTACTATTAAAGAAGATTTTCAAGCAGCTGTTCATACAGAAATGACTAGAATGACATGTATATCTAGTAGAAAAACAAGGAACAGTTTGTACTCGACTGACAACAGTGTTAAAGGGCTACCATCAGCAAAAGTAAAGATCAGTAGTGGAGAGGATAATATTAGTAACTTACATATAAATTATGGAGCCTTCACAATTCTTGAAGGAATTTGGTGAGGTCTGCATGGGAGAGTACCATGGTACAAATATTGCTGTGAAAAAAATCAAAGTTAAACGCATGAAACTTGTGAAACAATCATTTTTACATGAAGTTAAAACAAATAGTCACATAAGGCATCCGAACATTGTTTTACTGATGGGACATCAATATTGGCTGATACGCTTTATCTTCTTACTGAATTCATTAATTGTCCAAATTTGGATGATGTTCGCTTTTGGGACTAGGAACAAGATTTTATATAAACACAGAAGCATTCAGTCGCACTTCAGGTAGCTCAGGCAGTAGCATATTTACACAACCACAATCCCATCATCATTCATAGAGATATAACGCCAGAAAATATTTTGCTGTCAAAGAGTTTAGACATTGCACAACTTTGTTACAAGGGACTATTTAAAGTATAAGTAATGAATACCATAAACATTACAATTGCAAATGCTAGAGAAGTGCAGGCGAGGGAAATAACTCTGAGCAAATAATCATTAACTGCATGCAAAAGAAAGATATTCCACATGGAGTTTCTAACATGGAAATCATGCAACCTAGTATTTCATCTAAAGTGAGTGCCATTGTCCGAGAAGGCCTACATTATGAAATGTCAAAGCGCCCAACTGCATTAGAATTTTGCAATGTGCTCTCCGAAACATGACATCTGGATACATTGCATCATTGCTAAGATTTCTTTGCTATGACGTAACTTTTGATATATTCTGGTTATACAGAACCGATTAACTGAAAAAGGCACTAAAATCACAAGAGTAAACATCAAGTATTAATCTGAAAAGTTTTTGTTTTAAAAGAGTTACTGTTAGTTTTAGCAAATTACAGTATATATGTCTAGATAGATAAATCTTTGTTTGAATGTTCTTATAGCAAAGATAAATCTTTGTTTGAATGTTCTTATATCACTTCATAAATTAATGCTAACATTTTTTTAAAGAAATTGTCATGTTAAACTTGTGTAAAACAATTTTTTAACCGTTTTGTTGTTGTTTTGTTTGAATGTTTTTATATCAAAGATAAATCTTCGTTTGAATGTTCTTATATCACTTTTAAAATAAATGCTAACACTTTTGAAAAGAAATTGTCATGTTGAACTTTTTTTAAACCATTTTGATAACCATCCTTTATGTAAAATCTTGTAAATTTGTACCTCGACTTTTCAAAAAAAAAGGAGAGTATTCCTCTTACCTAGGCGTTGACATTGGCATTATGCTCTGTCTAAGTTTTTGTACCTCCGAAGATGTTTTCTATGTCACTTTAGATAGTTCACTCTTGCTGATAATAATGACCCCTCTTAATTGGCAAGAGAAGGTAACTCTGTCATGCATTTTAAAAGAATTATGACCCTTTTTGTTCTTAAGAAAATATGTCCAGCTTTGCGTACTACCTCACATATTTTCAAATCTCTCAATATATTGTTTTAAGATTTTTCACATTTGTTACCCATCATGGCCCTTAAACCTCTTAGCAAGTGTAGATTACTCTGTTAAGCTTAATTTTATGGTTGTTTTACAAATTGTATTTGATTAAATGCCTTATGCTATGAAAATATAATATTCCTCGGCTTTGTACAATTGTTGGCATTAACCTTTTAAATATCATTTAAAAAAATAATAAAAAATAAGGTGTATTTAAATTTCAAACTAAAATACTATAAACGTTTGCCCCTTTTGGACTTGGTGTTACGTTTGTGTGTTGATAATAACAATGCCATGTAACTATTCTAATTATTTATTAACACACAACAACTATATGAATCTACTTGATGAATGTGAGTATCAAAGTTAAGAGAGACTGTATAAATCGAACTGCCACGCTGACGCGGGCACTGGCTATTTATACTGAAATGCACTGTGGCACATAGTAGACTGGCTTCGCTTGACTTGGGGAACCAGTAATATAACACGTGGAAAATGTTGTCCTAGTTTGCGTACCATCTCAAATATCTGTATGGTCCTTTGATATATTGACTTTAAATTGTGCACACATTTGATAACTATCATGACCCCAATTCCCGATCCAGCGTAGATAGGTTCGTCAAAATTTTGGGAACATTGTCTGCCTTTTTTTAATTAAAATTATTTTGTTTCACTTCCTTAAAGCACTACAAATAGCTGTGCGTGCTGCCCGTGGCAGCTCTTGTTAAGTTTTTTAATTCAGGAGAGCTAGTGAGGAAGTAAGTGTTTATGTTTAGCAGGGAATGATATAACTATCATCAAGAGGAAAAAGTAACAAACGGAAAATGTTTCGTATGCTAACACATTGTGGGGGTGTTTCATATCCAAAGCTTTTGTATATCTATGTTACATTTGCTAGTGAACAATTGCACCGTTGAAATGAGTACCATTAAAATAATGTTGTTTTTTTGCATTGATTTTAAGGCCCTTGAGGGCGCTTTATACTAAATATGCCCTTAGGCTAGAGAATCAAGTTGTTCAATTCATTAAGTCGCAATGTATGATACATTTAGAGCTTCATGGTGGTCGATGTTCTGCATTTATGTATTGATGCGCTGAATTTGCAATAGAGGTCTTAACATAAAAGGTAAAGATCACCGTTAAGTGTTGGAAGTCACAAGTAGGCTGTCAGAACTCAGCACACAAGTACGAGGTAACAAGTCGCAAGTACCAAGTCAGAAGGAGGAAGTCATTAGTCACAAGTACAAAGTCAGAAGAAGGAAGTCACAATTACCAAGTCAGAAGAAGGAAGTCACAAGTACACAGTCATAAGTACCAAGTCACAAGTCAGACTTTTGTGCCCTTAGTGGTGCGACTGCATTATTGTTTAAATCAGCCTTAGTGTTTTACTGTCATTCTGGAAAAGTTCGAAACCGACCTTACCACTCATAACTAGTACTGGCTAGTAAAAAGATGTTAAAATCAGCGTCAGCTTTTGTTCTTTCATATACTGGATTAAAGACAGAAATACATTTGTATAAAAAAGACTTGATGAACATTTGCAAAATCGCAGTGTCATTATGACTAGTGAAGACCCATTCTTGCATATTCTAGATTAGGTTTTCAGTGAACATATTTTAATAGCCATATTGTAATCAACTGAATGGCAAAGTCCCTAGTTAGTCTGCACAGTCCCTGTAGTCCCTAGTTAGTCTGGACACCTCAACAGACTTGGTCACAAAGTTCAAAGATCCAGCTTTTTTTACTGAAACGTTAACAGTAAGAAATCGACCTTACTGAGCCTTGAATGTAGAAATCACTTTTGGCTTGCGTGACATATTTGTTAAAATTGACAGTCAAATATATATAATAATATACGTATGCCAAGTACATTATGGACAGTAAAAAACATTAAACTAAAGTTTACATTATCAACAGAATCATCATCATGAATACAGTTATGATCGTCATCATTATAAACACCATTACCGCAATCAACTTCTTATCATCTGCTTTTCATTAACAATATAATCATTTAAGATGGTGTATCGATCATATTAATGATCTCCAGTACTGCCCCGTGCAATATACATATCTAGTTCTTGTTATTATCCGGACAAGCGAAATGGGACTACGCCGAAGCACCAAGTTACTCCTATATGTGGGTTGACTAATCAGAAGACGCAACAATTGTGACTGTTTTAAAATGTGTTTTCGTCCAAAACTGATTTAACAATATCATGTTTTCATTGCCAAAGTCGTTTACCTGTATCCACTTTTTGGCTTGGGACATATTCCTTTCCGTGAGCATATACGACGTATAAATACACTACATTTTATGTGCCATATTCGTTTCCTGCGTTTTAATTATATGTAAATTTTCATTGAAGACATTGAAATATTAAAGGCTAAACCAAGGTGTGTACGATAAAGCTTAGAAACAACTGTCTTCTCATGGGGACATAAGAATAATAACTTAAACGCCTGTTATTAAGATATATAAGACGAAAGTAAAACAAAAACAAAAATTAAACAAAACACATATGCATTTACTCTTGAAGTGATCAGTTTAAATAAAGTTTTAATATGTATATGTAATATGAAAATCTTCACCAACTACATCTTATACAGTCTTATAGGTATTCTTACTGAGACAGAACATTGAAAGCCTTCGTTATATTTGTAAATAAATTCTTCATACGAGTGTGCTGGCATTTCGAGGTCAGGCTTCAACAAATAAGCCAATTCACTGAATTCATCAAACCGTACTATCGCGTTATCGTACTGTCTTCATCGTATTATCGCATTGTCGCCATCGTACTATCGCACTGTCGCCATCGTATTGTCGAACTGTTGTCATCGTATTCTCGCACTCTCGCATTGTCGCCCTCTGGATTTTAATGTGTAACCACGATGGCTCTTACGGTATTCCGTGACTACCGGTAAAAAATTCCACCTTGTGAGCCATGCAAATGTTTTTGACCTATTCAGACCTATAAAATCTTTGCAAAATTTAGCCTAAACTTGTTCTATAATTTAAAAAAGGGATGACCACAAATTTCAGTCCCGTATTTAAGGATCGGCATTACCATTGAATTAAAAAGTTTAAAATACTCTTGAATGTCAAATTTTCCAAAATAGCTTTGGTAACTTTTTACAGCATTAATTTATAGATTTTTTTAGCTTGCATTGCCAACTTAGCTTTAGCCTTGGACCAACTTAATTTAGGAGTAAACAGTACTTGTACACTGATGTAACATTTACACGATTTTCATTATAGAACCAACTTTCATATCACAGCAATGGGCCACCATTTCTAAATACAATTATTTCGGTTTTCCTTTCATTTACATACATGCCACTTTTTGGCAAGAAAATTATTTAATTGACGATGTAATTCAATAGCGGTTTGAGAGCAACTCGCAACATCATCGGCAAATAATAAACATGGTATATTTGGTATATCTTGCGTAATGAAAATTTCTTGATGGCCCCGGTCACGTAGGTAAAGGGATAACTCACTAATGAAAAATTGAAAATGATCGTGCTAGTAACGTCCTCTTACCACCGTAAATTTTAGTACATAGAGACAAGGACCTTATATAATTTTCCTTTTAAACCAATTTTTTGCATATTGTAAAATAGTTTATAGTTCAATATCCCATCATAGGCCTTTTGAAAATCAACATATAGAACATAAAACCTTCCTCCTGATTTAGTTATATATTTTGTACCATGCTTTGTAATACTAATATATTATCAATTGTAGAATAACCTTCTCGAAAACCTGATTGCGACTTATCTAAATTGCCAAATTCTTAGGACCAAGTACACAGTCGTGAATTTACAATATTTCCTTATATGTTATACATTACACAGTGTTAGACACTAACGGGAGTCCGGTTTCCGAGACTGCTTGAAATGAGACTCGGACTCCTTGTTTTTGTGTCAAGGAAGTCCGTCAGACTCCTTCAAAATCATCTTTGAATTATAAAAATCTTTTTATGTAATTATTCGTTTCGCGAAATCAGAATGTTTGCACAAAGGACATCTAACTCGGAATAGTCAGTGTCGAACACTGCTATACAAACTTAAAGTTGCATTTGTTTATAGTCGAATTAAAATTGTTATACATGTAATTTAATATTCACCCTCTTCATATTCACACTCTACATACTGCAGAAGGAATTTTTTAATACCAAGTCAAGACCGCACACTTCAACCACTGCTTGAGAATTGTCACATTTGTTCACCATCATTGGACGGTGTGTCATGCGAAAGAATGACGTCGATATCTCCAAGGTCAAGGTCACACTTTGAGAAAATAGATATATAGAAAATAAAATTGTATTGAATTTGACACAAGGGGGGTAACTACAGACAATCAGTAACAATGCACATTTTGAGTTGTCTCCCTTTATCAGACTTTTTTTCAAATTGAAAACCTGGTTTTGTGACAATTTTGTCCCTTGTTTATTTAATAGATTGTAGTGCGGAGAATATTGAGATATTTTAATTTTGATTAAAAGTATCGTAGTTCAGAAAAACAAAATTATATCGCATATTATTTTGAATTGACATTTCATCTTAATTAATTTCAAATCAAACACGCTGTGTCTTCTTCTTAACGGTCTTTAAGATAAGTAATTATTGAAACACTTATTGTGCTGTATACTGATTAAGCAGACAATGCGGACAAAACTGGAGTAAGTGATGCGCGTTGTGAATACGCACTTAGAAAAGACTGCGTGTAGACTGCGATGTTTTGACAAAAGTTATTAAAATGTGCGAATGCAACTCTTTGCCGATATGGTCAATAATTATAGTTAATACATTGTTCTGAAGATCATTATTGTTTAAATTAATACGTTCTTAGAAATATTATGGGGAAAATATATAAAGCAAATGGCTGTTACACCCTTACCATGTGATTCATCAACTATGACACTTACAAAACAGAATACTCCGATAATGGTTTTTAACCCAACCCAAAGGATCAACAAGCAAGCATATATTTAAATGCATACTAGAAAATAGTATTTTTTTAAACCTACAATAATGAAATTAAATAGTACTGGCATGGGTTAAATCATTTTGCAATGAGAGATAACAAAGGCCAACAAATATTTAACAGCAGTCACTTTGAACTTCGATCTGAAACCAAACATGAAAGAGAATATAACAATTTATGGTTAACAGGTGTTACAACCAGAAAAATACGGTATATAAAACAGCGTCATAATTTTTGGACTTCCTGAAGTCTGTTTGGCCTCTTGCATTTCAGAAGAAGGGAGTCCTAAGGACTCCTTTGTCAGAACAGTAAGTGTCAAACACTGATTACATTAATTAAAGAAATACCTCTATAGTGTGTCGGTTCCAGTTTAGAACCGCATTTGTGTAAGGGAACAATAATGCTTTCGCTCCACATGTCAGGAAATACTCCTGTATAAAGAATATGATTTAAAAGCGAGCAATATACTGAACATATAACATTAGCGGTGTATATATACAACTCTGCCCCTATACCATCAAACCCCTGCGTCCTTCCCATTTATAATTTATTAATACTTATCATTATTTCTTCGCGTGTGATAGGACTATTGAGAACTAAATCAAATTCAGGTAATGCAGCTTATTCAAAAGTTCTAATCAAGAGAATATTTAAGAAACTAATAATTGATTAAAATACGTCAACCAAACATTTTGTTTGATTTGCTGCTGATAACAAGAATTAAATAATTAATTTAAAGTTGCCCTTTTAATTGTTTGTCAAAATAAATTTGGATAACCACGTGCTTGGCGTAGCCTATTTCTCATATTAAGTTGGAAATTATCCTTCTTATTTTAAGACATTACTTAAAGATTTCTTATTTCGTTTAGGTAAATTTGCAAATCCTCCATTGAGTTTGTGAAACGGAATTTTCTCAACGCGTAATACTTACAATATTTCAAAATATCACATTCATTATCCCACCATGGTTTATCTTGCCTTTTATAAACGTTACTTCGTCTGGTTCTATTATGGACTTTCATGTTTCCTGCTGCAGTTTTATAACGTGATACTATTGTTTAAAGATCCTGGTGTATATCTACAGTAATTTGATGTAAAATGTCATCCTTGTAATATGTATACATATTATCAAAAGTCTCAACAAAGCTATCCCTAAGCGCATCATTCCATTTAAATTTATCAGGTTTACTATTATAATCAACGATGTTATTATGAATGCAATTAGAAGAAGGTACATCAATATTCGTGCTATTTTTTTCTATGAAAACTCATACTAGCTTAAAAAGGGAAATGGTCAGATTCGTCAATTGATACAATATTAAACTTCGTAACAAATTGGAATAAATCAGTTGAAATAATGTGATCAGTGTCATATACTTTAATAGCTCCACTATGTGAAATGCATGTAAACTTGTGAATTATGTATTTTTAGAATGGCGAAAAAGATCGCGCTTATTATTGTCAACCATGAAGTGTTGAAGGATGTCAAAAAAAGATGAAAAAGCTGTGAGAAAAGGTGCTGATAAAGACGCTCAACATATGCATGACATGTTTAGCGAACTAGGATATGAAACTATAGACAAAAAGAACTTGACAGCTGTGCAGATTGAAGATGAAATAAAAAACGGGTAAATATAAACATTTACCGTAACATGTATTATATGGCTAGTGTTTTCCACGTTTTCATTTTTATAATCCAGATTTTTAATTCGTCGAAGGTCGATTGCAAAATGGTTAAATCTCATAAATATTGCGTACCATAAAAGTAAACACATACACAAATGAAATCTCGTGAATTTTATGAAAAGTAAGACACATAGTAGTACTAAAAAAAATATCAATTCGAGTAAGCGCTAAAATAATGTTGATATACAATTGGACTTTTACAATATATCAAGTACACTATAGACTGCAATAGATTAATATAGAGATGTCCTTAAAATTAATAGTCCGGCCGATTTTATTTATAAACTTGTTTTAATTTAAAATTATTTTTAATCACACACACCTTGAAATGAAGTACATATTAATCAATACATATAGATGCAATTTGAAAGTGTGCAAAACAAATCATTTAATCTATAGCCTGGTTAGCAACTAATTTATTATTTTTCAACTGGGAATTACCGCTTTTGAAACCGAAAGTAGGATTTCTATATAATACGTCCATTTCGACAAACGCGATTATTTTTAAGTTATAAAGCGCAAAAAAAATACGGATTTCTACCTTGTTACCACCAGATATATTCTAATTGGCATATATAAAATTAAATCTATAGCCAAGGTAGCAAGTAATTGATTATTTTTCAAACGGCACCGAACAACCTTTTAAAACCTAAAGTCGGATTTCTAGACGTACACGTCCGTTTCGATAAACGCGATTATTTTTAAGTTTTAAGCGCAAAAAAGACGGGTTTCTACCTTGTAACCACCAGATATATTCAAATTGGCATAGATAAAATATGTTTCTAATTATATTCAATTAACTATGCCAAATAAGGTGTGTGGCTTCAATGATTGCCAAATTTATGAACAATCCATGGTTGATCTTATCATTGCTATTTATTCCATGTCTTTTCATATCCAATATACAGATTTGTTCGAAAAGAACAAGGCACATTCATCAATAATGATGCAACTCACACTGAATATCAGAACATAATCAATATCAATTTAGTCCTGCGTCGATAATTGTTTGTAAAACATTTCCGAACACTCTCAAACATATTGTAATAAACAGCTGGTTGACCGAGCTTGCCCTTTCCGTCCGTGAATGTTCACGATTGCACATTTATCAAGGAACTTCTCCGTCACGTCTCCACATATTGCCGTTTTGCAAGGACAGTTTCATTTTCCTTTATATTCGTCCTTATATGTTCACGAATCATAGATTGACAAGTTGCCGAAGACTTTCGTTGCTTTTTACCTTTAAAATACCACATGTTTGCTTAAGAGCTTGTTTGTCACAATATTTCAAGTTTGACTGAATGCCTTATTTTCGTAACGTCCTCTCATGCAGTGGCCTCAACACCATGCGATTGTTTCGTGTTCGTGGTCAGCACGCACGGGGAGGAAATACGACCAGACAACGAGGAAATACGGCCAGACAAAGAGAAAATACAGCCACGCAAAGAGGAAATACAGCCAGGCAAAGAGGAAATACAGCCAGACAAAGAGGCAATACAGCCAGGCAAAGAGGAAATACAGCCAGGCAAAGAGGAAATACATCCAGGCAAAGAGAAAATACGGCCAGGCAAAGAGGAAATACGGCCAGACAAAGAGGAAATACGGCCATACAAAAAACAAATACGGCCAGACAAAGAGGAAATACAGCCAGGCAAAGAGGAAAAACGGCGAAACAAAGACGAAATACGGCCAGACAAAGAGAGCGTTACTTTAGACGTGTATGATCAGATGATTCTGGGTACTGACGGGGAATCAGTCTCCGTCAACAAACTTCTTAACCTGTTAAATAACGAAACTTTGAAGAGAAAGCCAAAGTTGTGCTTTATACAGGTTCGAAAACAATGCTATTAAAATGAATTACGACTTGAACATATCGTTTAAGCGATTGAATATTGTTCCTTAGGTTAAACATATATACATGGACACGTTTTTTGGTAAATCAAATAGAGTTTTATGTTGTAAAAAGACAGATAACGTCTGCGGTACAAAACTTCGTTAAGTAAGTTTTTTACATGATATCCACAATGCGAAAATTGTTTGCTTTATGATTCGAACGAATGTCTACTTTGTAAATGGAAGCGGTTAGAAGCATGAGAACTTAATTTAAATGTTCTGTATATAATTAAACGTATTTTTTAGGCTTGCAGGTAGATCAAAACCTACCCTGCGGCTGTTCAATATGATCGGGGTGTAGAGGTTGGGATCGTCAATCCCGAAACGAACGATGAAATTGTCTCCATACATGTAGAAGGCGTAAACAATCGTATGTTAACACATTAAAATATGTGTTTTTCATTGCATGTTTTCAGTTAACTATTTATTTCGTATAAAGGACATACCTTTTGAAATAAATATTGTTCAAACATTTATAAGAAAAATGTGTTTCCTTGTACTCATTTATATTTTTGGACTATCAAATGTTATAGAAGTGTTTATTTATAGTATTAACTATCAATAACATAAATTTTTTGCAGATATTATGCTTTTATTTGATAGAATAAATCTACTACGGACTACAATCCAAATGTTGGTACTGTGGCAACTGCTTTCGACAGGCGCAATGGTTGGTTTAAATTATATCTGATTAATAAGCAAAATTGTATTAGTTTGCATATCATAAGTGGGTGATAAAGATACATTCTTCCCATGACGCTATGAATTTCATTCATTTTCCTTTATCAGTTTCAAAAATGTTGATTACATGAAATACAGTTTGTAGCTTTAATACTATTTACGACACACGTGTTTAGTATTAGATGTTTTTTGTCAACACACTCCTTCAAAACAAGTCTTTTAAGTTTCGAAAGTCTGCACACTATTTCTGTAAACGAACATATGCTAACATTTATTTTTACACAACTACATAGCGTTTAAGTGAGTGTGTTTTTTTTTTACTTCTTTCTTTATTATACTAAGTTAATGGCGATGCAGTCATTCATGAACCCGTTGAAGATACAATAGATACGCAAGCAGGTTCCT
>VMBQ01013463.1:0-16507 GCA_007657795.1 Dreissena rostriformis | reverse complement strand
ACATATTCTGTGTAAAATAATGAATTATTGTTATTATACAATACAAGCTACTAGAAAGCAATTCCGTATTTCACGATGAAAATCCGTTTTCATATTGAACGGCTGGGAAAGCCGTCTACGTTTTAGTGTTATGTATAATAAATATTCGTTACGTTCCGAGCGACATTGGAGGAAAACCTGTTCTATTTTTAGATACACACAATTCATGTTGCATACATGCGTGTCTTTCAAATTCCTTTTATTAAAAATTCACTGATTTGAAATAAATTGGTTATTTACAATAACATGTTTGATTCTTTCTAATGTAAGGAAGTATATAGTAAGTGGAATACCACATGAATGCGGAGTTGGCTCCATCTATTTTTGAAGAATGCAAAATTATGTATTTCATCGGCAAGAACCCAATGTTTTTGTAAATGCAGCAACATTTATTTGTTGACAGCAATCGTTGGATGTCGTTAGCGATTCAATTGGATGAATATTTGATAGTTACATAAACAAAAAACATCCGTTTGCTGTTGAAAACTTTTTTGGGAAAAATATTTTGCCCATGGGTTTGTTAACTCTCTCTTATTGGGTTTTATGATACGTTAGATAATGCATTACGATATTTTGATACCGTTATTTAAATGGATCGAATGGTCGGAAAGAAGCAATTTGGAACATTTCTTTTTCAAAAAATAACGTTCGATTTGATAAATTAAACAGCATAAATGAATNCTTAGAAGTTTTGCATATAATATTTTGTTCATTCCTGAGTGCATAACAATATTGTCATTTAAATTATTATTATAACTGTAATTAGTGTGTTATTGTTCATAATTGTTCATAATTGTATATGTATGTGTTTGCAATCTCAAAACAAAATGTATTGAAAAAAAAATCTATAACAAAAATCTATAAATCTGCATTTTCAATGTTGGGCTATGTGAAGGAGACTAAAAATTTACTGTGTTAACTGAAATACCAGTTAGTTTTCAAAGTCTTAACGAAAATACTTCATTAAAAAAAGATATGTTGTCGATTACATACAATTTGATGGATAAGTAATTTAAGGGACAACGTTAAAGATATTTTAGAAGTGCAGTCGGTTAAATTTGGATGTTTGGTTTAATTGCACATGCGATACGTTTCCTAACCAGAAAATGGAGGATGTATATTTTGACCGTTAATGGGGGGAAAATCAGAATCAGTTGTAATGGTCATCTAATAAAATGCATAAAATGAATATTGTAGATAAATTATCGTATTACAAGATTCATTGCAGACTGCAAAAATTAAGTGTTATGTATTTATAAAAGATGTATAGGTTTTTTACATTTATACCGACAGTTGTCATGAAAAGGAGAACTGCTCACGACAAACTTTACACAAATAATTCCATATTGGTTCTTACTTACATTTAAAAAAATAAAAAATAACACACAATGAATAATTGTTGGGTGACACATTTATTTTAAGACAAAATACAGGTGTTAAATTATTTCAACAAATAGACAAATATCAACATAACTTAAAGTAATACAGTTCATGCAGAACGAAATTGCAAATATATTGTCGATTCAAACGTAATAGCCATTACACAATTAACTAACCGTGCCTGCAATAAATATTTCATGCATTCTGTTTTAATTATATAACATTTCCACGGCTGCATGCTTAAATTAAAGCACACAAAACATATCGGAAGAAACATCATTTTTATTTATCTCTAAATGTCCATTGTCAGTGAAATTGTCAACGTAAAAAAACGATTACTTTTCTTAAGCAATTTGATGAAAACAGAGGTTGCTATCTTGTTTGTAAATGAATTTCAAAAGGACAATAGCTCGTGCGCGTTTGAGTTGATAGTAACCAATGATATAAATACTGGTAATTGCTAATGGAATAAGTCATATGTGCAAATAGTTTTGATTTCCAGGCATTAGGCGCTGTCTCGAAAAGTAATAAATGCACATCAAGATGTACCAATTCAATATGGATTTTGCTAAAGCATTCGATTAAGTACCCCACCAGCACCTCTTATACAAACTAAAATACTACGGAATCAACTCAAACGCTTTCTTCTGGATATCTGACTTCCTATCAAATAGAACCCAGACTATTGTCATTGAGGGAACCATGTCAGACAAGGTACCTGTTACCTCCGGAGTCCCACAGGGCACTGTCTTGGGGCCCATCTTATTTCTTATCTACATAAATGACCTTGCTGACTATATCAAACATAGCACTCTGAGACTTTTTGCAGATGATAGCATCATCTACAAAATTATCAACAACCTATACGACGCCCATAAGCTCCAGCTAGATATTGAAGCTGCTGGTCGATGGGAGCAGGACTGGTTAATGCAATTATATCCTGAAAAAAATGTAACATCTTCAGCATAACTCAAAAAAGAAATCCTATCATCTTCTCATATAAACTACATGATCACATCCTTGAAAAAGTAAATCACGCAAAATATCAAGGCATCACACTCCAAAGTAATCTCAAATGGGATAAACATATCAACTCCATCACTAATAATGCAAACCAGGCACTAGGATTTCTTCGTCGCAACCTTAAAATAAGCTCATCAAAAGTTAAAGTCCATGCTTACAAAACTATAGTCAGGCCTAAATAAGAATACTCCTTCAGTGTCTGGGACCCGCATACAAAAGCTCAAATAAATCAACTAGAAAAAGTACATAGACGTGCAGCCAGATTCGTAACAAACAGATACCACAATACAAGATCAGTAACTAATATGATAGACACCCTTAATTGGCCAACTCTTGAAACACGCAGAACAAAAATCCGTCTCATCATGCTGTATAAAATTATCCACCATGTAGTTGCCATCACTCCCTTGATACTTTTCTTGTTCCTGTAGACCGCAGATCCAGACTCAGCAGTAACCATGGCTTTAGACACATACAAACATAAAAAGATTCTTATAAATTCTCATTCTACCCAAGAACAGTCATCCAATGGAATTCACTACATCCCCATATACATGAGGCAGCCCCAGTAGAAATGTTCAAAACCCTTACTCATGTGGCTGTCATTGTCCCCCTTATTTACCTGTAGACACCTATATTGTAAATAATTTTAAATTAACAACCAAATGAGTACCTTTGTTCAGTTTTTAATTTCACCCCCTAACAAAAAGGCGCCGGCACAAATTCTTATTTTAAGAGGGAGTGCTGTATCGGAAGAAGAAGAAGAAGAAAAAGAAGGAGAATAATAAACCATTTAGGCAAAACATGATCATTCCCTTTGTTCATAATGGAAAACACCAAGATTTAATTGTGTCTCCGTTTGCTTCTAGACCCTTTGAAGAACTGATTTATTTTTCCTCTTTTACAGGTTTTTCGATGGGTAAATATTAGCTCGACGATTGTGACCTCTGTGATTGATTTCAACATTTTCTTATAATATCCAAGCAAGGCAAGAACATGAAAATGAAACCGAAATGTGCAGTGATGGATGGCTTAACAAATGTTAAGACCGATCATAGCTTACTAATATCATTCTATTTTTAATACCCTACCAGACCCGATTTTAACCGAAGTTACCATCGAACCAAGAATGTGTGATTGTATTCGGGTAGACGTTGACTCCCTATTTTTAAGCGATGCTAAATCGAGAAGTGCTCTTCCGAGATCGTATTGTTATTTTAGAGGAATCGAAGAGATTTATTTTCCACAAGAAACACATGAACGCCAATGTTAATTACTAGATGTCGCGTGAAATTCTGCGATGTCGTTTTGTAGTGTTTTATTGCCTCTTATCATGATTCAGGTCAATAAGAAAAAGCCATCGTAGTATCGAATGTTTGTGTAGGTATTGTGTTTGCACAAAAACAATTCGATTTGTTTGAAAATAAAGTAAACAATCCGAACAATCATCAATACAAAACAGAGGCCGAGATATGAATGTGTAAATATTTATTTGTAAACTAGATTAGAACCATAAAGTGATCCATTCGGCGCTGTTTACTTTGCGGGATCGTAGAAAGTTTACTGATAGAACCAGTTGTTTTATATCCCCATTTCAATTGAATAAGTCTACAGCATTTTACATTTATTTGGCTACATATCTTCTTTGTAGTAGGGTAAATATATGAAAAAAATACCTTCAACCACCAATACATTGCTATAAAAGGTATTTTAACTGATCCTGGTATGGTATAAGGTCCTTTAAAACATATCAAAAGTTATCCACAATCGGACCTCCGGAAAGTGTTTTTTTTTTCAATATGGACGCCTAGATGGCCGCCAATACCTATCAATGATCATAACTATGTAACTTTACAATCGAATTTGATGAATTTGGTGTTTATTCCTATGTTTCAAGGGACAAAGAACACATTAAGCTCATCAGACATTGTTAAAGTTTACAATAGTACACACAAATTTAACATGGAGTCCGAAATGGCCGCCAAGATGGCCGCCAAAACATATAAATGATCATAACTACGTAAATATACACCCACATTTGATTATTTTGGTGGCTATACATAGGTTTCAAGGGGCAAATAACACATAATGATCATCAGACATTGTTTAAGTTTATTATATTACACACAAATCCAACATGGCGTTCAAAATGGCCGCCAAGATGGCCACCAAAACATATAAGTGATCATAACTATGTTACTATCAACTCAAATTTGATGAATTTGGTGTCTATACCTAGGTTTCAAGAGGCAAAAAAAACATAATGATCATAAGACAGTGTTTAAGTTTACAATAGTACACACAAATCCAACAAGGCTTCTAAAATGGCCGCCAAGATGGCCGCCAAAACCTATTAATGATCATAACTATATAAATATCCAATCAAATTTTATTATTTTGGTTGCTATACATTGTTTTCAAGGGGCAAAGAACACATTAAGATCATCATATATTGCTTAAGTTTATTATAGTTCACACAAATCCAACCTCAAAGACAAGCATAGTATGGCTGAATTATTAGCTTATGATTGACAATTCAAGGGTGTTGATGAAAGCATATCGTACTGGGTGTTGGCTGATGCATTGGCAGGCAGTGCCCGATTTGCTATCCATCTTTGCTGCAGCTGGGTACATTACCTGTAATCTGCGAATAACTACATGTATTTGCAGCAAAAAAAGCAACCTAGCGGAAGCGCACCCGGACGTTTATCGAAAGTTCGGTATTGGTTTTCACGTTGTTCGTGGGAGCCACCAGTGCTGGGCTGGGCTAGGACTTTATCTTGTCATTGAGCAAACATTGATGAGATGATGTTTTTAAAGAGCACATGTGGTCTAACTCGCGGCAGTGGAATGACCGAGGAAATGTAAACCCCTTAGACCCTATCTGCAACATCCGAGCACAACAGTGCGATGCAGGATTCCACAGACCTGACCTATACTACAAGTCCACAACACAAAGACTCAACTGAGGCGTGCATCAAAGGGAATTCTTCTGATCTAGAGAAAATGCAGACATGGATTACAATCTGCTCACCATACACAGCTGACCCTACTCTGAGTAACATGGTCAATGGGATATTAACTGGATCCGATCTGAATGTTCATGCAATTGAGGCGGTTGGGAAAACGATCATAAGAGATATCATAGGAAAGTCGGTCTTTGCTTATAAATTCACGAGAAAATACAGAGCCAAAGCTCTTGGGAATAGCTTGGCTGTTAAGATCGCTGCTGACCGTGCTTTTCTGTTCCAGCGTTTTCTGGTGGTTTCAAAATCTGGAGATCCTTCCCTTGTAGTCGTATTGTCTTATGAACTGAGCTCCTATCCTGCTGCCTTCTTTGAAGCCAAGAACATACTTTGTTCAGCAGATAAGCCTCAGATCGTTCAGGCAATTTGAGAGTATGCTGTAGACACATCATGTGAGGCTGTGATAAACTGTATTCATGAAACAGATGCATGATGTATATGATGGTGGTACTTGCTGCATCGTTGACCATGGAGAAGGGCGACTCATATAACGCAAAAGCCGAGTCTTATGTAGATTCAGAGAATGACATTACGGACAAGCGACTGTGGGTTCAATGGCTACGAAGACGGTCATTATAACAAAGAAATAATGCACCGGAGACGATGAGACAAACGTGAATTATATTGTGAGTTTCAACAAAGAAACAGAATGCGCATGTAAAAAAGGAAGAATTTGGTGTCTCGTGACAGAAACAAGGCCGGCATGATTGCTCTGATGAGCACAACCCTGACTAAAATGGGACGCTATGCTTTTCTGTCTTCAGGGGATGCAGACGTTGAAATTGTTAAAGCAACGGTATAACGATCCCGTCGTATCACCACAACGTTAGTGGACGAGGATACAAATTTGTTCATCTTGATCCTGCATTTCTCCGAAAGGTACAATAAGACCTTCGGCTTCCGCTTTGATGTAAATAAATATCTCAAAATGCCCATTGTCAGTGAAATTGTCAACGTAAAAAATAAATACTTTTCTAACGTAATGTGATTAAACAGAGGTCTCTATCTTGTTTGTAAATGAATTTCGAAAGAACAAAGCCCATGCGCGTTTGATGGGTTGATAGTAGTCAATGCTGTATATACTGATAATTTCTGATTGAATAAGCCGTATTGAGCCAATAGTATTGATTTCCTGTCACAAGGCACTGCCTGGAAAGGTAATAAACGCACATCAAGATGGACCTATATAATAAACCATTTAGGCAAAACATGATCATTCCCTTTGGTTAAAATGGAAATCTTCAATATTTAACCTGTCTCCTTTTGCTTCTAGACACTTTGAAGTAGTGATGTATTGTACCTCATTTGCAGGTTTCTCGATGGGTAAATATCAGCTCGAAAATTGTGACCTCTGTATGTAAGTGATAACTGTATTTTCTTTAACAATCCAAGCACGGCGAGAAAATGAAAAGCAAACCAAACGGTGATGGATGGCTTAACAAATGTAATGATCCAAGACACCAAGCAATCGTTCAACCGGCTGTCCTTAAAGAGAATCTTAAATGCTCTGACAATTGCGAGTATTCTCCTAACAACCATCGGTATTGTCACTTGCTTATTTGAAATAAAGCGCCTTTCTGAAACCACCCGCTTACTTCAAACGTCATTATCTGAACTCCAGTCCTATGACACAAATAAACACACGGAAAATAGAATTGTCTATGCAGGATGGCGGTCAAACATATTTTGGGTAAAACACGGGATAATGAAAACTATGCAGAAAAGGTCGATATTACCGACACATCAAAAATATGACCCGTTATCAATATAAAGAAGTGAAACTCCAGAAGCTGCAGTAGTATTGCATTTCTATTATAAGCACCTTCGTGGTCCTTTATTTATGGCAAAAAAACCAATTGCCAAAACGGNTGTATATTTTTGTAACGAGCTTTATATGCATCCATCAAAACAATACTAAACATGATGAAACCTCGAGTCTAAGAGAGAGTTTTCTCCACGAACAATCAAAGACACAATTTAATTAACCATGTTTTCTTTATTGTTTGATCATATCAATGAACGTGCCAAAGCCAAATAAAGTGACTATAAGCCTAACTTCATACACATACGAATTGAGCTTTATTAAACCACTTATGTTGTATATGCTATACGGCATCACGACTTAATTAAATTTAATAACATTTTAAATATGCTAAAAATGCGTTATGTTATGAATCTTAATACAACTTGTTGTTTTAGTTTATTAATTGAAGATGTGATTAATATATTCCCATGTCATGATAACTTCATAAAACACATACCAACGTGACATGTTATTGTTCGTTGAGAACAACATAATATTATTGTTTAAACAGTTGGACAAATTGGATAAACAAGCTTCAATACACAAGAAATACTGTGCTTTTACAAAGTTTAGTTACTAGTAAGAATAAAAATTCAGTTATAATTTCCCTCAACTAGAAACACACAATGCGTCTCATATTTTCTTCGTTTTGTCTAAAAATTATATATTTGTTTCATGTGTAGTTAAACAATTTATAAGTTTTTTCTTAACATTACTTGGATTTAATTAATAAGCAAACATGCACGACAGTTCTTGTAAACAGTAGTGTGGCTCAATTTTCTGCTTGCTCTAAATAGATGCGACGTTGCTGCATCATTATTTGTTCTCAAAATGTTAGTTCACTGGTCGAAATAACGAACGCAGATGAACGCACACGATATTCAAACAAGTTGATTCTTTTTAATGAGCTTAAATTTATATAAAAGAATCAGCATAACAGCGGAACCAGACCCGAATGTATCATGGAACCAAGAATGCGTGAATCTTTTCGGGTACACGTTGACACTCTTCTTTAAGCGATGAAGTGCTCTTCAGAGATCGACTTGTCATTTGAGAGGAATCGAAGTGATTTATTTTCGACAGGAAATATGTGAACGCCAATGTTAATTACTAAATGTCGCGTGAAATTGTGCGATGACAATTTGTAATGTTTGATTATCTCTATTCATGCTGCATTTCAATAAGAAAAAGCCATCGTAGTATCGAATGTTTATTAAGCTATTATGTTCGGACAAAAAAACAATTCGAATCGTTTAACAATAAAGCAAACAATCAGAACAATCATCAATTCAAAACAGATGCCGAGGTATGAATATGTAAATATTTATTTGTATTTGTACACCTCGTAAATGACATTAAGTGATCCATTAGGCGATGTTTACTTTGCGGGATCGAAGACTAGTTTACTGAGCGAACCAGTTGTTTTATATCCCCCCGTTCACTTGAATAAGTCTTTAACAGAATACATTGATTGGGTAACATTGTTTTTTTAACATGAGTATTAACTTGTATTTTTGTTATTACTAAACTCATCCTGTAGTTGACATCGATATTTGGTTCAAATGTGTAAATAAAATTGGATGTACTTTAATATTTAAAAACGAACAGAGAACAATACGAAACTTATTTTGCAATAAGCATCCGTCTCGTCTAGTTTACTCATATCCGACATTTGTCGTTGCTACAGAGTTTATTTTAATCATTAATAATATGTGTCAAATTAAGACATTTAATGTTCTATAATAAAGTATTAATTGAAAATCGGGAGTGATATTCAAAATACTGTAAAATAACATGTTATTACTAACCGTATGATGCGGGATACAACCAAGAGTTGGCGGTCTAAAAGAGCAAAGATAACCAAACACTATTTTCGCACATGAGGCTGGATCTTTTAAAATTATGTTTTTTAATTGACGCTACTATTGATTATTGTTAGACGTTAAGTTAAACGTTATGATAATGTGTGTGTCGTCGTTTTATTGAAACATAAACAATTAATGACCCAGTGGGACACAGTTGTATAATCATAGATTGACAGGTGCTCAGTAACACAGGAAGCGCGCGGCTGATACATTGTTTGAAAACAAATACCAATTAACGTCGCTCGTAAATGTGGCTTAAAATGGCACATTTTAGTAACCGCGTAATTGCTTTTCAACTACACGAACCACGCCTTTCATGCGAAAAATATGGTCTCTTATGGTTTGATTCTTGAATAGACGGGTTTGTATTGCGTCATAGACCTTGAGCTACTATATGACCCTGCTCCCCCCTAGGGTGAATTTACACTTTTATGTTTTTCTTAATTGTCAAGGTAGGGGGCATCACCTGACAAAAGTTTGCAAAATTCTGTTGGGCTTTACAGAGTTATGGGACTTTGAAACGTATACCCCTTATTTCGCCTTTTTACTTTTTTTCAATTCAGAATATTGCACAGATTTATTCTTTTACGGCAATATTTTTTTATAAATAACAAGGTCCCAAGCCTATCCTATCTNCAAATAAACATTCGATCAAGATTTATCAAGATTGGGTAATAAATGTGGCCTCCAGAGTGGTAACAATGTTTTATTTAATGAATCGATCTGGTGAACTAGTTTTTGGAGGCACGTGATCCAGATTCGTACACTGACACTATAATGTCCAGATAAACATTATATCAAAGTTTCATCACGATCGAGTTAAAATGTGCCCTCGACAGGGGTACCGAGGTATTTTTTAACATTCGACCTGGTGACCTAATTTTTGGATGCACGTGACCCAGATTCAAACTTGGCATCGATATTGTCCAGATAAACATTCTGACCAAGTTTCAATTAAAGTGAGTCATTAATTTTGTCTCTAGATTGATAACATTTATTTAAGATTTTTACATTGTGAACTAGTTTTTGGACGCAGGTAACCCAGACTAGAGTTCGACTTAAACATTCATGTATATTTAAACAATAGGAATTCTATCGAATATGAACATCTGCGTCCCAGGCCCATGCGAACAACTACAACGGTAATCCTTAAGTTTAGTAATTGTAGACCTTGAGCTACTATATGACCCTGCTCCCCCCTAGGGGGAATTTACACTGTTATTTTTTTTTCTTAATTGTCTAGGTAGGGGGCATCACCTGACAAAAGTTTGCAAAATTCTGTTGTGGCTTTACAGAGTAATGGGACTTTGAAACGCATACCCCTTATTTCGCCTTTTTTACTCTTTTTCAATTCACAATATTGCACAGATTTATTCTTTTACGGCAATATTTTTTTTTATAAATAACTAGTGCCCAAGCCTATTCTATCTAATTAAGACACAGTGAATGAGAAATACTACTCACGTAGTGTATCTTAGATACACAAAATCGTAAATATTAACTAGTTTTATAGAAAAGTTAATTCCCTTTGTTTGGTTACCTCCATTATTATTTTTTTTGCTTGGGGGGGAGGGGAGGGATGTCTGCAGACAAAACATGTTGTTTTACTTTCAAAATGTCATGATACGATAAAAGAAATTTACTTCTCAATTATTTTATCAGATTTTGGTAATAAATTAATCCATGTTAATGTATTTTTCAAACATATTTAGTGCTAATAAAGCGGAAATACGATATTCTTTAAACAAGTGATGTTGTCATGCTGCAGGGCTTGTACTCCTTTATTATTTATAACGGCTTTCAATTCTGAATATTGTCAATGTAAATAACAGAAAACAAATTATGAAAAGAAATCTATGTGTCTAGGGATGCTGTTTCATTTTTGTTCTATAGTGGAATAGTATACGGCTAGTTATAGTGCCCATATAAATTTGTAAAAAATCTATAAATTATCTCTTTTCAGACACTTATTATGGAATAAGTAAATTAACCTTAAACAATCAAACAACTTGAAACTTAGTTAAAAGATACATGATGGTGGTAAAAGATATATTGTTCGTTTTTAAAGTACAGATAAGGAAGTGATACATTCAATGACAGATAAAGGTTTCCAAAACCTCAAAGATGTAGCAAAAACAAGGTTTACCTACATATCTTTAGAACATAATTTTATACTAAAACATTTGACTAGTAAACTGTCCCCATAATTTGATGTTAAAATACATGGAAAAAACAGACAATGTCACCAGTTGTTCACCAATTTAAGTTCAAAAGCGGGTGCATTCATTATCTGATGACGATGACGATCATACCTTTACATCTAAGTATATAATTATTTTGAAGGGCATATTGTACGAGGGCATTATGAGGAATGGCTCACAATGCTTAAGGAAAGATACCATAGCTGCATTCTTGAACACCGCCCTTCTGTATATAATGACAACTATAACAACTAGAAACTCAAATATAAATTGTCAAAACATTATCAGAAACAAATCTGGCAGCAAGGATCTTCAAACACAACAGCCAAACTAGTGTTTTGGGCTGATGTAGAGGGAAGGGAGATACAAATGGCTTTTAAACTTGCTTAATCGGACAAAGTGCAACGATGCTACGCAGTTATATTCTAGAATCTCGCCAGAATTCATATTATATGTTGTGGCCACCCGTTGCAAAAATGATTACTTTTAGGGAAACTGTATCCTTCAATAGACTAGAGGTTTTCAACTTATTTTTGTCAGTAATATCCACCAACTATAGCACGATTCAATACAAATCTGGTTGGCAATAAAGTTCAACGATAGACTTTGCTAAAGAGTTATGTTATGCAGCTAGCAATGAAGAGTCGTTGGTGCCAAAACATATCATCTTGCCAATAATTGTCCATCATCTTACAGGAAATGCAGAACTGGTCACACTTGTGAAACGTTATGGTCATGCACAATCATATACATGTACACCCACACGTGAGATTGAAACAGCCACGTGAAACTAGGTCATTAATTCATGAACAATATAACCCACAAACTTTTCAACTGAAAACAACAATGTTTTGTACTGTTGCAGAAATAACCTAGAATTTAATAAAGAAACACCATTTGGTTCTGGTACGATAAATTCCACACATGGCATTGAGTTGCATGAGACCTCAGACTCATTTATCGCTGTCAAGCATGGGCCTTCTCAGTTACCCAAGACAAAAGATAGAATGTTCACACCAAAAGAGTAATATATCAGACCTTGCTATTCCCAGCCAAAATTTGAGCCAAATTTAATAATTCTGACAAACCGACCCCAGTTTGACTTCAAAAAAGGGGATTTCAACACATTCATTTGGTTTTACTGCAGGGTAAATGGTAGTTCCTGTAAAGCTCAGAATTTCCCATCAATTTCAGGTTGGTTATCAAAAACTGATAGGCCAACAAAAATCCAACAAACCAGTCTTGAATATATATGCTACCTGTGAATGTTTCAGTCAGTGAAAATTCAACTGTGCAATATATACTTGATACATAGGTTTTTGTCACCAAAAAAGTAGGCCAATCATACACAGTTGTCACTTTTCATTTAGCTGTGGCTAAACAGCATATTCGTTGTGCTGGCAATTTTCTCAACAGTACAGCAAAGTGATTTTAACACTAACAAATATGTAGAAAAATGTAAAGACCGCAAAATTGATTTTGAACAAAACCATAATTGTAAGATCACCTGATACAGATGCCTTAGTGCTTCTAATTAGATATCGGAGGCAATTTTGACGTTCAGTGCTTTTTGACGACCTAACTGGAAACAAACTCATTGAAATATAAAAGATTGTTAAAGTAAAAGTACTTTTGTTTAGTGTTACCTGCAATTCTCTGCTTTACTAGGTTTATTACTATGAGCGGATTTGTGAGAAGGTGGAAAGTAGGTATAGTTAACATACAGACTTAATGCGTTACTTTGCCAAGTTGGGTGATATACAGGATTGTTGCGATGACTTGTTAGCAGAAATAGAAATTTCGGTATGTTATACATACGAAAAGCCAAAGTACTAAGATGTTAATAAGCTTCGGTTGATACAAAATGTAGTTGTGTTCATTAAATTTCTACAAGTAATTAATCCAAAATAATGAGGAAAAATAATAATGGTTATAATAATAATAATAATAGTAATGATAATGAAGATGAGAAAATAATTAGGTAATAAATAAGTACTGAGTAAATTATAGTAACACTCGTTCTGCTATTTGCCGCAAAGATGTTGTGTTGTGGACGTCATCTATTATTATCAATATTATAATTACTAGTATGTTTATATTTATCATTATGAAGTCATGTTTTTTTGTTATACAAAACAATTTGCATCGATAAAAAACGATATTTTATGTGCATTGTGTTAATTTAATTTCTTCATTATATCAATCAAAAATAATGAGAAGATGTAACAATAATAATATTATTAACACTATTAACAATACTAGTATTAATAGTTATATAATAAAAAAGTCATAATAATAGTAATGATAATACAGATGATAAAATAATCAGGTTATACAATTGTACTGTGTTAATGCTTGTAACAATCCCTTTACTTATTGTCCAAGAGATGTGTTGTGTTGTGACGGGCATCGTTTGTTTTATTATACATGTAACTATTATTATAACTTATAATTATTATAATCATTGTTATTTATTACTGTTGTATTGAATATAATCATTATTTTATTAAGTTTGTGAGCAATTTGTTTGATATAATAATGTTTAGGATGATCTGAAAGAAAATGTTGGACACACAATAAGTATGATACAGGAATATGTATGTGATAGGCCGTGAGCCAGGAGCACTTTTGCCCCCCCCCACCCTGGGGAATTTTGTAGACCCTATTTTTTTAATCCTCTATATCCCCCAAGTCTCATGACAAATTGTTTGCAATGTTTATAAAATAATATTTTCTACTAAACATATGTGCAAAACAAATATTTTACACATATTTTATATGATTCACATACATATTCCTTTAACATATGAATCATATAAAAATATGTGTGTTTTGCACATATGTTTAGTAGAAAATATTATTTTATAATCATTACAGGTAGGATATAAAAGAATAGAAGTTTGTTTTAATTAAGAGTTGTTAAGATAAGTTGTTATTGTTAAAAGTGTTCATTGTGAATGTACGGTGATCTTACAAAATTGGATTACAACACGTTTTACACTCATATATTTAAAAGTTGAAATTCTCAGTAATGCCCCACTAGCCAGTTGCAAACAATGCGTCATGAGAGTCAGGGGATATAGAGGATTAAAAAAAACAGGGTCTACAAAATTCCCCCAGGGGGGAGCAAAAGTGCTCCTGGCTCACGGCCTTTAATATATCTGTAAAGGTTGTTATTTATTTTGATGCAACGGGTTTCATTTCACAATAAATACTTTTTGTGAGCGTCAGTTATTGAACTCTGTAAATAAGTTGTTATTGACAAGTAATTAAAATTGAAGGACACTTTATATGTAAAGATGGAATAAATGTGACGATTTGAAACGCAAAACACAATATTGTTACAAGAAGCTGGTAATTGTAGCCCGGTTTTGCATCATATTTGTGAATAATAGCAAAGCATAGCAAATTATTGGACAATTGCGTAATGACACGTGCATAGCTATAGATGATCAATACAGCCATCTAACGAAGCCGAAATGCTATGTGTACTTTTTGTCGACATTAAACTAAAATACTGGAACGAAGGTATCTGTAATTGATTACGAACGAACACGCAGTTAAAACATGTGACGATCAGATGTTAGTCGAATTTACCCCCGTATTGTTAAATGTTCTCCTCAACTAGTACCAAATATCCTTTGCACACTTGTAACGTATTAGAACGTACACGTTTTTTCTCTCTTCAAAACCGGGGTAATTTTTAAAGTGAACGTCTGCAACGTTATAGAACGTATACAAATTTCGTTGTTTCAAAACCGGACCCCTTTTAGGCGTAGGAACCCTGAAACTTTGTTTCTTAAAAAGTACATCTATTATCAATGGTTGTAAATGAACCGAAACTTAATCAAAGACACAAATTAAAATAAGACTGCGACGTTCGAATGTTCAATATACAGTCTGTTGACTATAAACTTGTCAATTAAAGTTTCGACCATTTATGGTTAATAATTGAGAGTTAAAATCAATAAATATTTCAATGCTCAAAATTCATCTTAAACAGCAAATGAGTGGTATTTTAAAAACAATGATTTTCTGTCATGTTTTTGGTATAAACTTAAGAAAGTTCTGCATTTCGAATGTTTATATGACAACGTTTTGTTAAAAAAAAGATCAAATCATACAACGGATCATGTGTAATATTGTTTATTGATCTGTATTGATTTTTTCAAAAATACCTTTTAATACGTAACAGAGGTTTATTTGCTATTGACAGAGTTCGTAAAAATACGTAACAGTTCTTCTTTTGTCTACATCTACTTATTACTTCAGATAAATCATGTATTGTTATGTTCCGTAACATGCCTATTTACTTGCAAAAAAGTTAATTTTTACACTGAAACAACTGTTGCGTCAACAAGTTATGTAGAAAACGGTTTCAAACGTTTTGGGCAATGACTTTACAATGAAAATCATGACTCAACTGAAATCAAAGTTCACAACTGACGTTGACATTTCAACACTTAAAACACATAATTGTGTACGCACTGGGTTGGGTCTATCCCGATAACATTTTGTCAGATCCACTCAAATGTATATACGGTTTCATACGTTCTAGGTTGTTAATGCAATACAATGAAATATAATAATCATGACTCTCAACTTAAAGCAACATTTACAATTGACAATAAACACGTCTACACGTAAAACCCACGATTTGTACGCATTGGGGTCCAGCTGCCTTGTCACACGTATATCGTAAATACATTCTTGGTTAATACGATACAATAAAATATGTGTCTCTTAACTTATGTCAAAGTTCACAATTGACACTGTACATGAAATTAAACAATTGACATTTCACACATTGTTTTGTGCTGCACTTGTTCTCGGCTGACGTTTTCTTCTCACGAACTTCATTTTATTTCTTCTTTTTTACTGCACGTTGAGTCTTCCTAGTTTTCAAGGAACCCATGGATGTTTTTTCTGCAACAAATCAATCTTTCATTAGAAAAGAAGATCCATATTTAGATAAAAAAAACTACAGCCATTTAAATGCAGTCAAAACAATAATAATAAATGGTGCTTTAGGAATCGAATCTACTTGAAATTACTTAAGCTAGGTTAAAACATTCACCTTTGGTGTACTTGGTTTTCAGACTTTTATTAGGCCTGGTTTCATCTGCTGCTGCAAAGGGCCTCTTCAATGATCGACGAGCTGCACCACTG
>VMBQ01013462.1:0-16510 GCA_007657795.1 Dreissena rostriformis | reverse complement strand
AGAACGTAAATGAAAATCGTAGTATTATATCAAAAGTGTACCTTAAAATGAATAAAGAACATATAACGTGACATAAGTAACCCATGCTGTTAGTATTTAAAGAAAAATGAGAATTATGTCTGTTTTTTATGCCCGAACCATGCAAAAAAAGACTGGGTAGGTATGTACGAAAATGTGTGTTATTTTTCTTTTTTTTTACTTGAGGTTTTACTGAAACTATGTAAGATTAAACACCAATGACGGAGTAATTAATTTAATGCTTATATACAATTTACATGTACTACATATTTGCCTGAAATGGACTAGATTGTAAAATATATAACAATACTATTATAACATTTCAGAGTAAATACATATATTAATACTTTCCATGAATAAACTAGAAATCTATGTGTAATATGTCTTCATATTTTTAATTATATACATGAGAATAAACATAGAAAACAATATTGTTCTGATGCAACCATACACAAAGGTATTTAATAGCAATTACTATGATAGAGAATTTTTAATGGCAGGTATAATTAAAATATTCATATGATTTCATTCAATAATAACTATTTAATATATATCTTTCAAACTGACCATTATATACAATACATAAAAAAGCCAACTTATTTTTGAAAACCTTGCATGCCTAAATATTTCGTATACTAGTCCTACATTTGTATGAATGGAAACTTTAGCAATTTCTTAAGTGACTAAGACTTTGAAAAGGCAGAAGTTCGCAATACATCTTAGAAACATTGCACGCTTCTGTCACAAAAAACGGGTAAATAACCATTGAACGCAAGGATCACTGGGTATGAAAAAAATGCTCGCGTATGTACATATTGTGGTGGTTGCATATTTCAAGCTGAAAATTAATAGCTTAAGAAATGTAGACGCTGTTAACACCACAAAATAGTAAGATTTTATGCATAAAAATGGATTAGTCCAATCGAACCTAACTGTGGCATGAGCGTGTGGATAACTGGGCATTAAACACGAGTCATTAACATGTGCACTTTACACATATATCAAGTTTCAATCCAAAAGCCTAACACATGTATACTGAATACAGTTGGAAATAACTTCTCATATGCAGACACTTATTATGATGAATGGTTTTATCTTTATAAACGAATTAACACTTGTTAAATATGTTTAGAAAGATAACACTGTAAACATGTAAATCATATTACAATTCTCACAATGCGACAATACTTGGTATAGAAATACAAATGAATTCCAGACAACCGGGCGGACAGGAGGATGGACAGCCTGGACCATACTATAAAACGAACCTCAGTCAGAAAATATTACATCATTACAAGACAAACAAATTCTACACTATTTATATCCGAAACTCTGACTTCCGGATAATATTAAGTTAATAAGCTATGACAATTATAGAGCACACAAATTTTTCGTTCCACATATTTACGACAATAAAAAAAAACAACATGTAATTGCTCGTTTTGTTGTATCAACATAATTGATAGAACGTTGATAAAATATTGCAGCGGGCATAGTTATTTAAATCCGGGCTACAATGCTGTTGCTAATGAAGTCAATCCAATCTGTTTTAGCCCCGCGATGTATTTTTCTTCGACGGTCTCTTACAATCTTTTCAGAATGCAGAAACCACTTAGCACGACCTCGCTCAATAAATTGCACGATATGAGCATTTACCCGCTGGCAAGAAATATCGAATTTAAAAGAAACAATATGTTTCAAGTAAATAGTATACAAAATTGTTAACAAGTAACTCAATTAACATAAAATCATACGTAAGACAGACATTTCGTACAATGACATCTCTTGCTCAGTGAAAAAAATAAATATTATTCCTTATAAAAAGCCGCCTTCAAACTATGTTACAACTTAAATTTACCTCATCGGAATTGTCGGCCAGGTCAGTCAGGTTAATACATACTACATTCACGACAAGGTTTTGATAAGTGTATGCATAGAATACTATTCATGCAGTTTTGTTTAATTTCATTTGACATAGTAATTTTTCAAATATTTTATATAAGTGGGCTCCTATTACAAAGTTAAGAAGGCCCATTGCGTGAGGAAAGTGTTTCAGTGATAAACAACAAAAACATATAACACACTAATGACATGTGATAATATCATCTTTAAAACACTCATATTTAAGAGAAAGTAAACCCCTTAACCTTAATGATCAACTGTTCCTTTAAAGCGTCAGACATCACTTTGAACCGCTTTTAACTTGCAGCTTTCGAGACATTCAGGTTGGGAGTGTCCCGGTGTACATGCATTTAACATTTCGCGACGCATTACTTACACGGCAAATAAGCCTAAGTAGACATGTATGTATGTATACATACAGCAATTTACCACATTATAAATTTACTTCTCAGTACGCTGGGATAATATTCAAAAATATATTTGTGTTGAGGTCTTCAGTTGTTATAGCGATATTGCCTGTGTGCTCTATTATACTTCTTATTATAGTGAGTAATTATAAACTACACAGACGAGTTACTTAAACAAGTGATTGTGCTTGACCATATGATTGAACACAGACGATGTGCGGTGCACTTAAGCGAAGCAATATTGTTCATGAAGTTTTTCTTTAATGTGAACATCCTCAACAAAACACGTGCCGGAAATTTAGTATTATGTCAACGAGATTCACAAACGCACAATATGTAGCCGGAAAGACGATGTTTTAAACGATACAGTTTTAGGGTTTGGTCGATGAGTAAGGCCTCAATTGTTCAATAAGTTGTTAAACGAGTCCGCCCTATTCAATTTACCGGAAAAAAACACACAAATATAATGGATTGTTTATTGTTGATTTTCTCTTTTTACTCTACGCCGCAGTCTACAAAAGCACCGATCAGAAAAATCTAATTATACTGTAACCTATACTTTCTTGTAAAAAACCCTAAGTTTAAATAAAACATATTCAGAGTTAATCCACGTTTTCCACACACGCATGGATATCAATGCTAACGTACAATTTTTCATTGACTTACAATAACAAAGAAATGTCTAAAATTAATATATATGTATTCAGTTATTGTGATAATTGTTCTGTTAAATAATGATCTAAATCCAGACATGATTTGTATTTGTATTTGCTATGATATGTCAAATTTTAAACTAAATCGTACATGTTTATGTCCTACTTCTGCCAAAAGTGTTACAAAAATCACATTAAAATGGTATGAAAAATATTGATTAACAAAAGAATTTAGTCAAGTACAAGCCTCGTGGTTAAATATTGAATCAAGGCCTATTACAATTCTTATAAACGAAAAAAAGTCAAAAATCATATAATATTTCAAAATGCATAAAGCAATAATCGTATCATTTATTACAATTATAACAGTGGTTTACGTTTAAAATATAATAACGAAACTCCAGTCAAATTATTATATAAAACGACCAATAAAAGCACAATACTAAACATATAAAAGATGAAAGATGGGGTCACCGCCTGGGATGACCATGTAATGCATTGTAGGTATTAACCAATTTAAATGTCAGTTTTTGCAAGCTTTTAAACCTATTCGACAACTTTGTTTTAATCAAACATTTCAAAAGCTTTGCCCGCTTGTCGCTCACTTTCTTTATATATTTATCGTTGATATGTCTTTAACAAATGGTTGAAAGTCGCGAAATCAGTCGCTCATCATTACAATGTTCTATCAAAAGTGTTATTTAAAGTCAATATGTAAAAGGTTGAAACTAAATAAAAGTTATGAAAAACCATAAAACAAATATAAAGTATACGAATGATTATGTTCCTAAAATGATCTTTGAAATATGTCTACATTTTGTATGGTTATCAACGATCAAGTGTTTTGTCCATAATATCAAGTTATCAAGTGTGAAAGTCTGACAGTATAAATAAGATGAGGTCATTAAGTTATATATTTTATTGAGAGCGATATGAGATTATGTACTTAGAAGTCACGGTCTTAGCTTTTATTTTACACGAACAATGGTCCGGCACAAATGAACTTTCAGCTATAAAATGAAAGTAAATTATTAACAATCGGTAATTGTTTTCTTGTGGCTATCATTAACGTTAATTTCCTTGTTAGATATGAATATATGGCGAATAAACCTTTAGTACCGGACTTGAGAAATAATGTCCGTCGATGCTTAAACAATATCTGGCGATGCTTAAAAATTGTAAAACCTGATTCCAGAATATGCGTTCTTCTTAATAAAGAACAGCCGAAAACAGCATGATAGCATTCACTGGCATATCCTCTCATACACATGTTCAATCAATCAACCGCTTTGTAATGAATAATGGAAATTGGCATAAGCCCTCTCTCCCGCATGCCCGCACTCAAACGCACACCTGTATCTACACATACTTGAAAGCACGCTGAACCATATGAATACTCATCCGCACGCAGAAGCACGGATGCACAATTATGTGCGTGTAAGCATACGTGATAAACGTTATATTATATTAACATAATTTGCCTCCAGCGATGATGTACAACGCGGTCTTAGACTCGTATATTTGTGACCTGGATCACTATCAGGTCGCTTCAGAGGCTCATACGCCGCAGGATTGGCTAACAAAGCGGTTGGGTTTAGTTCAAAGAGTTGTTCTGAAGTTTCCAAACGNATATGGTGGATGACGGAATTGAATCTGCTCTGATGTTTTGCACAAATTTAAACAAAGTGAAACTCCACTTGCATCAGCAGTAGGTCATTCTATAATTACTACAAGGTCCCTTATTTGAAGCAAGTGACCAATACATTTAGACACAGGGAAAATGCATAACAAAAACAAACACCAATGAAGAAACTGTGCTAACCGCGTTGGAACGTTCAATGCGAACGATAGTATTGGGGGTATAAACTGGTGTAAAAGCGACCAAACCTTACACGTAGCAAACCATTATTTATAGAACATTAAGTTGTAAATGAAATTTAGCTTTATAGTATCACAATTCAAATCAAACACCAATAAAAGAGAATACGTTTAAATGTATTTACATTTTAACTTATATCTGATTGAATGCTAACACCATAACTGCTGTTTTCTGAGAAACGATGAAATTAAACACAAACAAGTATGTAGTGCATTTTGCTTAAAAAACCTTTGAGATATAATATAATATAGTTTAATTTTCAGTTCATCGACATCGTTACTTAAAGGCATTTCGTTTTGGCCAGGATCTCTTTTAGATCTCTTAAGATTATCATATGCCACTGGTGTGGCGAAGTAAGGTGATTTGTTCAACTAATGGAACGATACAGTTAAATGTAATGTGACACATAACGTTATTGTTATAATGTACATAGAATCTATGAGTATGACATAGAATTATGTAATTACAACACTATCACAAACTAACATCCTTCTTATGAAGATGAGTTCAATTTTAGCTTCAAGTGTCAAGTAATTGGTAAGATGCAAACAGATATAATAATTCACGAATTAATGGTATAATTCATAATACCTGCTCATTTACAATTCTTTGTTGAGTTAACGCATGTGTGGCTCCAAGGTCGTCCCCAATATCTTCATAGTGTTGTTCAATCGTTGCAGAGACATGGATGTTGGCGTGTGCAATCTATAAACATGGTTTGATAAAGTTTAAATAGGGATGTACATTAGCTGAATTTAATTTTAAAATACCAGTGTATTCTTTTTCGTAACTATATAATATTTTAGCTATGTATATCCGTACGTAAAGAAAAGCGAACTGTTGGCTTTATTTGCAGCGCACTATACAATGCTTTATTGTAAAACTTATAGAGTATAAATTAAATGCATACGTAAGTCATCGCATACAAGTACATGTATTTATTAGCTTGTATACATATTGTGTGACTTCATAATACCTGATTATGTATAATTTTTGGCTGATTTAAAGCCTTTGCGGCTCCATGTTCTTCCTCGATTTCGTCATAGTGGTGTTCAATTGTTGCAGTTACTTCTTCTTGTGCAGACAAATTATCTGCAATGTATAAGTCTACTTTACTATACTTGTGGACCTTATTTATACCAGTATGTACCAGTCACTAAATTGTCGCAGACTATTGCAAACAATGGAAGCAAACGTCATTGATTGTAACGTTGCTAACATCGCCATGCACATGTGGCGTTAAGGAATTTATTTGTAAGTGGTATTGAATTGTAAATTTTTATACCACTTGGATGTGGCCAATTATGCTGTTTTATACCAGGCGCCACCCATCATTGCTGAACAATACTAACTGAAAGATTTCATTTAAAAGAATGGCTAGTGTTTAGTTCGTAAGCATCATTATGAAGAAGTGAAACTCCAGAAGCTGCAGCAGTTTTGCAGTTTTATCATTCACACCTCTGTGGTCCTTTATTTATGGCAAGGAACCAATTGCCAAAACGGTACAGTACGGCACAAAACGAAACAACATATACACATAGTAGAATAAAGCTGGGGTCACCGCCTTGGAACGGTCAATGCTAAGCATTGGGGGTTTAAACCAGTTAAAGAGCGCTCAACCTCACACTTGGCCCAGCAATATTCATGATACATATAAGTGTAAATAAAATTTAACCTCATAGCATTGCAACTCAAATTAAACAGTAATAAAAGGGAATTAAAACGCATTCAATTTAATTACTATTTTATTACTCAATGGTTGAAAGGAGACCAGAGCAACAGAGTTACAACTTTTTGAGGCACGGAAAATAAGAATCACTGAATACTTGAATGTTAGAATTTGCAAAAGAACAGAAGCAGATCAAATGTAACTGTTACTGCATGTAAAGCTTTCCCGTCTGAATCTGGTACAAGTAGGAACAACGAGAAACAGTAGATAAGTCAAACATTTTACAGTTCATCTATGAGAACACTATGCAGATATTAAATATTGTCAACACATATGCGCCTCGTTCTGGGAAAACTGGGATTCATGCATGTGCAGACAGTGTCGTTCCAGATTAACACGTGCAGTCGGCACATGCTAATTAGGGACAATACTTTCCGCGTTTATGGTATATTTCTTTTAGAGTAAGTTACTAGCTTATCAAAACCCCAGACTGCACAGGCTAATCAGGGATGACAATTTCCGCATATACATTAAGCCCCATTTTTCCAGAGCGAGGTTCAAGTCATCCTGGAAATTACATCCCAGTTTATTCAGTTATACTAGTTATTAAACAGTATATTATCCAATTTCCATTTTAACGTTGATAAAATAATACTGAAACTTAAGATAAATTATTAGGAGATATAATCTTGTTAACATCTTATACGATACAGGGCAATACAAAAAAAACTCTTTAATAAGAAAAAAAACGTGATTAAAGGCTGTATAGCTGTGATCTGAAAAATTCATTCATTGTGTTATCTTTGCTTCATACAATGCATTATAATTTCTTGTTGACATTTTCGCGCATGGTGTGTCGGGTATGGTTCGGATATGTAATAATTTATTTTTTCGATACATGGATAATATGTCACATAGTATGATCAATACATTTAATAATAGTTAGCAAGCTTTTACATCATTCTTTATATAGCAAGAACGTACATTTGAGACTTTTCACTGACAAACATGTACTTGTAAAGTTTGTATTATAAACACATTTAAATAGAAACACACATAACACGCCCTTGGCGTAAATCATCGATACAAATGTAAAAAGCAACAGAATCAACACGCAAGTGCCATCTGCCGAAGACGGACATTTAAATTGCACTGTGTACTTTTGATGGGAAGGATTGTTTCAATGGAACAATGCCACTTCGAACCCGCCTGTTTCACTTCGTGAATTGCACGTTTCAGATTTATGTCCTCGTGTGGCTCTTTCGGTTTAGTCGGAAACAAAAACGCTCGAATATTTTATTAATTTGATTTAACTACTTTAAATAATGTAAGTTAGAAAGTAAAACCTTTAATTGTCGAGCTCTAAGCTATTAACGCAATTTGTTAATGAACACACATTGATTTTGAAAGTTTTGTGCCCAGCGTATATGGCGTCTGTTTTTCTACTTCTAAAATGATTAAAACAAGTATTAAATGCTTTTAATTTTAATTTTCTCTCGCAACAGAGCACAAAACAACAAATTGGCATACAAAGTTAATTAAATCAATTTGAGTGTCCACGTCGGTAAAAGTCCAAGCAAGCGAAGCAACAATCGAATACTATTTACAGTTTAGTGACTCCAGTATTTTATACAAACTTTATTTATTTGACGGACAATGCCGAAACATGAGTATTCATTTCTTTACTTAAAATAACTACATATTTAAACAAATGTACAGATTAAAGTCATTAACTGTTAATGTAATTATTTCGCAACTTACCGAACTAGATTTTTGCGCGACCATATTGATTGTTATACCCACGGATGGACAAAAGCTACCAAAACGACCAAAGCCAAAGGAAATTGCCCCATAAGCCCATACAATTATAAATGTCATCAAATCTCCAAAAAAAGATCAAAAAATGACCAACAAAAAGGAACGCTTATTCCCAAAGAGTGTCCATCTATAGAACACGCTCTATGGGTACGAGAAAGAAACGAAAGGAACAATATAATCGACTTCACAGAAAAACAATGGTGGCATACATGGAAAAACGGAATATTGTAAAATAATTAGAAAATCGCATGGAATTAATAAAATATGCAGTAGCAAATAAGGTATACACGTTGCTAAGAGGCAATATGATAAAGCAAACAATGAAACTCCAGAAACTATATCACGAGAAAAAATATTCTTCTTAGTCAATTATTTTATAACAGAACACACACTCTAAACATAAAATGATTAAAACTGGGATTGAAATGAACTGCTTTGTAAAATAGTTGTTAGAAAAATATAAAATGGAATATACACCTTTGACATATCTATGAAATTGTGAAATTGAATAGGCCTAATTGCATGAAATAAAATCCAAACTAACGATGAACAAGGAATTTTGTCTGTTTAAACATTAATATAAGAGTTATTAGACATTAACTATTTTGGAATCGCTAATTGCTACACGAATGATGCTCGTAAAAGCATGCAGATAAACAATGATGGCATTAGATAATTACGAAACAAATGTAAACATGGCATAATTATAAACATGAGCAACAAACTATTGTTAGGGCACATCAATGTATTATAATAAGAAAGTCGTAATTAAACTATTGTACAATGTGTTGATCATAGTTTTATTTGCTGTTATTTGCCCCATGTATTTTCACGACGAAGTAGGAGGTTATTGAAATAAAGAACTTAATTACCAATTCAAATTACCACTATACTGTAAAATCCACATAACACGAATAAAAAGCGCTTAACTATTGCATGCATTGCATTTTTATAGTATGATGTTGCTGTTGAAGTCGTTACCTTCTTGATCAATGTCCTGGGCCCTCTTTGCTACTCGTCTACCAGCTCTACAGCATCTAAGTAACGTGGCAAAGAGAAATAATTGAATAAATGATAATGTTACTATTTGCGTTAAAAGCGTCCTTGTTATTAAGACGCATTATTGTATTGAATTGGAAATTGTCTTGTTGTTTTTTTTAAGGTTAAATAACAATTTGTCTCAGATCAGTTAAATTTTAAAATACATGGATTAATATAGTTAATACGTTAACTTACCCTAACAATCTCATATTTGATCTGTTTAGTCCTGGAAAAAACATATTACTCAAATTAGAATGCATTATACACAATAATCCGAACTGTCATTGTTTTAAACATATGAACATATCAATAAAAGTGAGTTAAATAAGCGACATTAGATGGTAATAGATTTGTATAATCTGCCGTTTTGAAAAATATTTTACATACGTTTAACAAGAATGCAAGAGACTGCAACTGCGACAATAAATACTGAAGTGAAAACCAGCGTGTAGGTCAAAGTAGTTGATGAATCTTGCGATACTATAGACTGTTCCGCATCTAAAACATATGTGTTGAATACACAAAAACACAGGCAATCAAAACAATCAAAAACACGAAGACGCACAAACATGCACGCACACACATGCACACCCAATCGTCATTATGATTCCATGATGATTGACAAAAATATAAAACAGCTACAAGTTGGATTACGATACATTGAAAATAATCTTGTTTCATGCTGAATTATATAACAAACATTTTACCGAGTACGATCAAAGTGGCGCTGTCGTTGAAAACAACGCCGTTTTTCTCCATGAAACAAACAATAGTACTATTGTGATGTTGTTTGGTAATTGAGAAATTGTGCGGCTGGTATTGTTTCACTGCATTGCCTGTGTCTAATCTTTGCGCATACTCCACGTTCTCATAGTCAATCCACATAGCCAACATATGTCCATCTGTGGAGCACGTGACGTCACCACCTGTATGGACACACACGCAGTGGTCACATTCTTGATAAGTGCAGGGAGGGAATATGGCTTTCTGAGCTGAAGTGTAAATTGAGGTAAAAAAATACGTATACTGTAGAAAAGATAGACATAATGTATTGTTACGTTGTATTTGTTAACTCACAATGAACAGTTGTATTTCAAATCGAAAATATCTAACAAATGTAACTTACCGAAAACTAATGTAACGTTAATTTTCATAAGAGAATTCTTATACATATATTCCAAAAAGAATATTCTGGAATAATTTATATTGATCGTGTAAATTATTTCCTCTTTATTCTCATCATCGACGTTTCCACCGTTTAGATTTAACCACCATTGTCGAGTGGCAGTGAAATCCTGGAACCCCACAGGGGGATAAAATGCAATTTGTGCAATGTTTCCAGGCTGGGAGGGGTAAGACAAAACGTGGAGAAAACCTTCCGTGCGATCTGAAATAGGACAACTAAGCGTTCTTTCACATTTGTATTGTACATGCATATATATTGTTAATTGTATAATTAATTCGCTCACATAACATATGCTTATTTAGAAAGACTACACTTGTTCTTAATGTAATCGCAGTACTGTTACATATACACATGATCAACGTTAAATAGCTGCTGAATATGCAGTAGAAAAAGAGAAGATCTGCTTTTTATAGAAATTTATTATTTGCCGAATAAATAAAACTATTAAAAGCCCATGACAATTATAAAAACAAATGATTTAATCTTTGGCGATGCCTTCGAATATTCAATGCATTTCATAGAACGGACCAAAACGTAACATTTGCTAATTGCTCATATGAAACTTGTTTACAACTGTCAAGACGGAACACATTTAACAGACAAAACATCGAAACTGGATTCTTATGGTGAAAACGGATAAGAACGGTCCATGCAAAACGCATATCGGGCTTAAAGGGATTTTATGGAGCCTTTAGACTCACACTTGGTTCTGAAGTGTTCACAAACCATTTATGCGGAAATAAAATTGAACCTTGCACTTTCTCAGTTCAAATTAAATAGCGATATAGGGGTGGCGATTCAGTTTAATTGATATTTAACTACACAAATATTAAAGAAAAACAGAACAACAGAACATATACGTACTCTGTTTATTTTGCATTACCTTGTATTTGCAGATCAACCCTGTTGGACTCTTTATTTTTGTATGTCAAGTAAACGGCTGAATTATTCCAGGTCTTGTTCACATTGCTAATCTCCATGAAGACGGCTTTCCCGTTGTCAAATGGTCGGAGTGCTCCGTCTATTTTCTGTTGGGAAGTGTTATGTTTTAATTTGACTTGCAATTTCAAGTCATGAAAGTCCCTTACAAACGCTTGATAAAACGGTATAAACATAAGTTTAATATCCCCGCCTTCAAAAACTGGATTTCTCACTGATAAATACCCCAAGGTGTTCTCTGTTGTGCTAGTACTTATACAAAATAAAAGCACTGCATACGTACGTTGAATGGCGTAACATGCCTTCATTTCAGGTCGAATTATATTCGTTGTGGTAAAACTATAACCGTTTTCCCAACACTTTATAATGTAATTAATATATGTTACAATTTACTGTAATGAAAAATAATTCACACCACTTCACTCGACATAATTTGAATCCTTCATATTGTTATGTACGTTACGTTTGTCGGCGGAAAATAATAATATGGAGGAAGATTATTGTATGATTGCTTGAGGTTGTTTCCACTTGTTGGATTCAATTTTTTACAAGTGCAACATAATCAAAGGCATATGACATAAGACATGATTTTTATTAAGCGAAACAATGTCTATAACATAATAGCAATTATCGAAACACATCAATCAATTCATTACAGTTTAAACAGCAATTGACGTAATTTAGATAAACTAATTATATGTAAGACACTTGTCTATTGAAATTATTTAATAAACGCACGTTTGGTGTTGATTTTATTAAATAAGAATATATCAAACGAATGCAATCAAGCTACGTTATGAGGCAATTGAATCCATGTATTAATGCGATAATATGGAAATTTAACTGAATGATGCGATTTTCTGAAATCGTCTCAACGAAAATGGATTAGGCTAATATTTTTTTTTTAATTTTATTTTAGTTCATCGTGCCTCAAACAGTTATAATTATGTTCCTCTGGTGTATCATAAAATGAATTGTTAATGGGTTTATAATATGAAGAAGTGAAACTCCAGAAGCTGCAGCAGTATTGCAGTTTTATCATACACACCTCTGTGGTCCTTTATTTATGGCAAGGAACCAATTGCCAAAACGGTACAGTACGGCACAAAACGAAACAACATATACACATAGTAGAATAAAGCTGGGGTCACCGCCTTGGAACGGTCAATGCTAAGCATNACGTCAGAAGTGATCGATTTTTTACGCTTACAACAATTAAGTTTTCTATTAATATCTTTATCAATTTCCTAAACTGCCATTTCTTCGATATTTGCACATTTTCTTGATTTTAAATTGAGAGTGACGATGGAACGGACAAAAAAAAGGGTGAGGGCATAATCACCATTGTATGCTCTGTATGAAACATTTATCTTATATGCAGTATTCTGAGTAAGACATAATTATTAGAAAAATAAGTACTATGTTAGCTAAACGCAAATTAATCACAGCAAAGAAAAACTATGCAGTTGTATTGCATGAATTAATTTTAAATGGCGAGGAAATTACGACAAAAAAACTAAAAATAACAAGTTTGAGTTTAAATTGTCCTGTATGTATATGAAAGCTCATGGAATCATGGTAATCTTGTTTGATTTTATAATTTGGTTTCTTTTTCTCTATGCATTTGGTTTAGTATGTAGAAATGTTAAATGAATGAGGAGAATTATATTTATATTGTTCCAACCTTCTACTTAATATTAATTTTTATCTTGCTATAAAACTGAAATACCATGCATGTCCTAGATATGGACCTCTATCCAAATATACATTTACTTTCATCAACCTAGCTTAACTACTTTTGGAGTTTTCGCGGCATCCAGATTTGAACGGACAGATGGACAGTTGAACAGATCGATACAAGGACAAACGGAGGTAAACCTTTTGTCTCTTCCGATTACACAGGTAGGAAACTAAAAACTGAATGATTAAAGCGTTGATTTGGAAAATAAAATATAAAACAATTGGAGTGGTAACACGATTTGTTTCCTGAAAATTGTCCACAAAAATAAAAATCTTCACGCTGGAGAATCGACGGTATTGATTGGCTTGGTGCATTTAAATGTACATGCCAAGATTATCTCAATGCGGTGTATTTTTGTTCATGATCACTACCAGATCTCTTCAGATCCTCATACGGCAGGGAAGTTGCATGGCACGTGGATGTGCTTGGTCCCGGTTGGTTACCTAGTGCGTTTCCAAAAACTCGGTCTGACAAGTCCCGTGGTGGCATATTATTCTGGTGATGCTGTTTATTTGAGGACACCTAGGATAATTAAACAGAAATCCTTTACATTAAATGCACAGGTACATTGACAACAAATGCTATGGTTACAATAGATTAAACAACTGAAGGATTACACACCACGGAATTTTGTAATGCATTCAAAGATCGAATTATGTATTACAAAAGCGTAGTAAAATAAGGTGTCTTCTTTGTTATAATTCTTATTTTCTTTTTTGGTTTACAATACTTTAACCTGCTGATGAATTCTAGATTGATGTAAGACATGTGCGCATACAAGGTCGTCGATGTCATCGTAATGATGTTCAATAGTTGTCATAACCTCCCTGTTTTCATGTACTGCTTCTGCAGCTACAACATTAAACTATATCAGCAAACAAGTATTTATTAAAAGTCAATAAAAACAAACATAATCTGAGTATGATTAGGTACCGCCTAAAGTTATGCTAAAGTGTGTAAAAGTAGACATTGAGTATTTACTCAAAACAATGTTATATTCCATAGCAATTATTTAAAAAATAATTAAAATAAAATTCAGGTTCCGAACACTAATGTGCTGCATGTAGTTTCTTTTCTGTCTGCATGTTAGAATACAAGATTATTACATAATTATCATACAGATTACTGGAGCATTTTAAGACGAATACTATCTTTATTGAAACAATTAATCCATGTTTTAAATCATGTATAAAACATACTGTATATTTAATATTAAACGGATGTTTAACCGCCGAAAACAAAACACATTATTAGGATTTTTTTATTGATATATGTACATGTCCGGTGTAAAAAAGTTTATATACATTTAAAAGTTACATATATCTGAGATACGAATTATATTTAGAAACAAAGACATAACTTATGGATAAATAACAATAAATAAATACATATTTTTTTCTATTACCTGGATCATGATGGCTGAAAACTTGCATAGATGTGTATTCTTCTTGTCTGCTTATTTAAAGATAGTGTGCATGATATATCATCGGTCATATTAATACATTAACGGCGTTTTTATGTATATTTCTTTAAGTTCTTCTATAACTATGGCATTTAGTCTTATAGTTTATCTTTTCTAAATTTAAGATTATTATAGTAATACTCGGTTGAAAGTTCTTTCTGACAATACATAGGCTTAAGCACAATAATGGCATTTAAAACTAACCGTTCAGTATTAGACCTCGAAGATTTTAATCCTGAAATGAAAAGATGACAGTATCATTTCAGACTAATTGAAAATGAGTCAATGAACAACTGATAAAAAAGGTAAGTGCATGTTTTTATATAGATATTATTGATTATATACGCAAACCATTTGCATGTATATTACACAATCTGCATTTACATTTGATTATGAAATTGTAAATATATTCAGAACTCAAATCGTCGTCTGTAGTTCCTGTATTAGCAATAAAACTAACGAAATAGTTCTAAACTATTTTTTTTTCTTGTACAAAAAGCTACATACAGAAAAAAATATTATCTTTGCTGTCTGCAGTAATTATGCAATGGATTTATGATGTTTTTAATACTTATGATTGATGATGCAGGCGATCACAATTACGCTTATTATTAGCAGAGAAGACCCGGCTATCGTATAAATGACTGAAGTTTGGTTGTCGTAAGTCGTTGAGCACGTATCTAAATGTGAAACGTATGAAACAGGTAAGTACAGATGATACATAAAAACGATTCGTTAGGGATGCAGAATTTGCGATTTTTGTTTTAATTTTCATGACAAGATATTGTTTTTTTTCTCATATTACGCAGCGTTTGTTTACACTGGCTAATCTACCATGCCTTTGACACATTTAACACAGTAGTTGCACACAATAGCTTACAAATCTATTCGTGTTGACTGTATATTAGATTTTTTTTTCTCCAAAAATCAAGTACAAGAATAAACAAAGTTTTAGCAGTGTTATTATATAAATTGTGTGTGTATATAATTAAAATGCACATGACTTAACATGAATGTCATCAATCCAGGCCTTCAGAAAGTCATACTTTCCATAAAGATTGGTTCAGTTGTCCAAATGTAAGGTTAAATATGTGAAAGTAATGGATAGCTCATAATCAATTCATTTAGTAAAACACACTATGTTTACATGGACCTACACAGATCAGGAAGTAATGCACACATGAACCTAGAGTTTAAAAATACGTTTTCTATAATTTATAAAATACGGGAAATTTCGACCTGGGAAATGAATATCCTCGATCACACTTTTTTGATGTTTTTCAAAATGTCATATTATGTGTTAACAACAATATAATATTTAAATTTAGAATAGTCAAATATAATTATAAAAGCGAAAATAAACCGTTGATTGAAAAAGTGTTCATGCCACGGGAATATAACCCGTGCCCTATTGTTGTAAGTGCATGCAGCTGAATTCTACCCCACACATGCATTTGATCGCTTTGCGTACCTTAACTAGTATCTTGTTTATATTTAAATCCCATTACGCACATACTCGGAGACCGCCCATTGAAACGAAATAAGGAGATATTACATGAAGTTTACTATAGGTTTAAATCCTTAATAAGATCATTACCAAACATATCCATGGTTGGATTGCATCATTACACAATAACTAAAGATCCCTGAACCAATAAAACTAACGATATACAAATTATATTTTTTGTATCTTAAGTCACTCGTCAGTATAAGAAAGTAGGCTTCCTTTAGCTGTACATCGAACTCATCACACTCTGACATTTGATAGGATGTTAAGAGCAGCTTAGATACACTA